>AYEL01057508.1:0-121132 GCA_000484575.1 Olivierus martensii | reverse complement strand
ACCACTCGATCAGGGGATAATACGAAGCTTTAAGTGCAAATATCGCACATTACTTGCAAATCATCTGCTAGTTGATGATTATATTGAAATAGCAGCTAAGAAAATTAATGTTTTGGAAGTTTGGTATTGGATTGCAGAAGCATGGGATCAATGGGATCAGGTCAGCAATTCTACAATACAAAACTGCTAATGCAGGTTTTAGGGATCTGGAAGAAATAAATGAAATCCAGGAAGCAAATGAAGAATTGAGCAAAGAATTTCTTTTGGATATAAATCAAGAAGCATTTATCAATTGTGATTCTGAAATTTTGACATATGGTGAATCTTCTAACAACTGGGAAGAAGATTTTTTCCAAGCATTGAAACAGCCAACAACTGTAACTGAAGAAGCAATCTCAGAATTAGATGAAGAATTTACACAGGAAGAACCAAAAATGACACTAAATGAAGCACCACAGATGGTGAAATCGCTAAAAGCATTTGTAGTTAAGGAGTCTTTGCAAGAATGCTTCAAATAGTTACTTTTGGTTCAAACTACTCTTGAACAAAATATTGTAAAACAAAAAAGAAACGCTTTACAACAAACATTAGTTAGAGATTTCTTTAATTAAAATATACAGTATTTTGTACATTATGTCATTATTTTATGTTATGTATTTAAAATTATTCATGATATTTATGCTATTTCTTCACTGAGATTTCTTTAAATTTAAAATATGTTTTTTTTTATTATGTAACTTATTATACTTTATGCTATTTTAAATGAATTTAGAAAAAACCTATCATCAAAGACCACCTGCTTATTGAGACCGATCATTGCTGATCTTATTAAACAGGTCACACTGTATATATATATATATATATGTATATCTGTGTGTGTCAACACAATGACAAAAAAAAAAAAAAAAACACATTGTGGCTAGTTCCAAACAACAAAATACCAATGCTCAACATTATTTCACTTCATAGCCATTGTGGAGGTTACCGTAATGCGCTGTGGTTACCTCCACCAAAACCAATACACATTCTGAGCATTTTGAAATGACTACAGACTGTTCTGAAACAGATCAGGGCATGTGTTTGCTTTGTGGCAATGCATTGGTGTGCTAGGAGGGCCCAGGTCCAGCATCTCCTGAAAAGTTTTTGGGGTCCTGGACTTGGTCTGGCAATTCCAGTCCTTCAACATTTGGTCCCCCACCACGGATGTGAGTGCAGTCCGTGGATAGAACTGGTCCAGGGGTGTAAAATAACAAAAAAGTATGCTCCATATTAGTAGTGGAATTCCTCTACTGGAAACGGAATTTTGACCATTTAGCAATGTATCGGTGATGGTAACTAATTCATGAAAAAGGAGCGACATTTTGGACATTTGGACACGGGACTTCAATTATATGTATTTTTACAATATTTTAATTTTTTACATCATAAATGAAGACTTTCCAAAAGTAAAATTTTTTCTTAAAAATTTTAAAAGATTTCAATACGAATGCAATCTAACATTAGCTTAGGTCATTTTGATCTGGCACCAATGCATTGTGGCATCAACCGTTCAACATCAAATCGTTAGATATTATAGAATATTCTCTAATTATCTAGTAAAGAAGATGAATTTTATTAAAACATTTAAAAAATGTTTATATTCTTGTAGATTATCAGCTAAGATTTACATCTGAGTTAAAGGCTATCCTTTTAATATTTGTAATATTTTAATATCCTTTTAATATTTGAATCCTGAAAATGAATTAACGTAGTAACATCTTTTTAATTTATATAATCTGGACTTCTTGGAATTCAGTGCAGGAAATTTTAGAACATCATGTTATTCCCATTCTATATAGTTCTAAAAATAACATAAAAAATGGTTGATTCTGCATAGGCAGCTAAGGCTAAATTTAAGTAATAAAATTACCTATTTTTTACAGTGCAGGAAATTTTAGAACATCATGTTATTCCCATTCTATATAGTTCTAAAAATAACATAAAAAATGGTTGATTCTGCATAGGCAGCTAAGGCTAAATTTAAGTAATAAAATTACCTATTTTTTCTGCTTCTTTTCTACAAAAAGTGGACAAATATGTATTCTACTTAGTCTCTCCATTTTAAAATAAGTACATATAGGAATAATTAACTAAACTCTTATAAATTCAGTTCTTAAAAATGTATTAACTGATTACAAAGGAAGATCCAATAATAAATAACATCCTAATAAATTTAAATAATTAAACTCAAGAAGGTTCTGGATAAATAAGGAAAGAATTGTTTTTCATTCTTTTGTTAAATTAAAAATTGTAAATTAAAATAATTTTATAAATAGACATCATTTGAAAAGCCCCTTCCATAAACATTTTTTTCTATTTATTTATTCTTAGTTCTATAGATACTGTTCATTTATTCTTACAGGCACTGTTACTATGTTATTTTGAATTGCACAGAACTTTTTGACATTGACACTTGCACTTATTAGTGTTACAATAATGTATGCAGTGGCACATGATGAAACCTAGAGGAGAGTTCTGATGCTTTCCATAGTGTACTATTACAAATGTACTACTTACAACTACAAACACATGCCCTGATCTGTTTCAGAACAGCCTGTGATCATTTCAAAATGCTCAAAACGTGTATTGTTTTGGCGAAGTTGCCCACAACACATTGTGGTTACCTCACGATGGCCACGAAGTGAAATAATGTTGAGCATTGGTGTTTAATCATTTGGAACTGGCCACAATGTGTTGTGGCTGTTTTTTGGTCATTGTACAATTTCAGTATTTGGGCATAACATATATATATTTCAAATTGGAAATGAATTTGATATCTCTCATATTTATAATATACAATCTGAATTTTTTTCAGTCATGCAAAAATAATTAATCATCTTTTATGTAATAAAAGATATACTTTCAATTTTGTAAAAATAATATCATATTTATATATTATAATGAAAATTTTCAAAACTTTCTTATAAATATCTTATCATTATCTTGTAAATTTCAATCAATTTTCACAGAAATTTTTAAAATTAAGATATAATAGTTTTATAAACACAAATATTTTCTTAATTTTTTTACTGGATTATTGGGAATGCTAAACTATCAGATGCCAGACTATTGGATTTTTAATGTATTTTAATTAAAACATTCAAGGAATGCTTGATGAGTAAAATCAGTAAGTGTGATACAACTCTGTTATCAGGTATTTCTCATATATTATATTTCTATCACAGAAGCAAATTTATTCATTTTACTATTAAAAAATATTTATTATATATTTGTAAATCCTTTTATGCAAAATAAGCTTCTTTCTTTAATTAGGATGAAATTGGTGATTATTTAGAATCTGTGTTAACTCAGCCACCATCTACACCTCTTTCATTTTCATCTCATGCAAGAAAATCAAATAATCCATTAGAAAATGAATCTAAAAAGAAAAAACGGAAATCTTCAAAAGATATTGATATGATTGATTTGTCACCAGTTACTAAACGAAAACCAAGATTATCTAGTGGAAGACAGGTAAATAAATAATATATTTGCATGACTGAATTTTTTTCAGTCATGCAAAAATAATTAATCATCTTTTATGTAATAAAAGATATATTTTTACAAAATTGAAAATAATATCAAAACTCAATTCTAAAATTTCATTTTTGATATATACCTGTGATCCACCTAGTGTGTCATAAATTCCTACACACAAATTTTGCCACAACTGTTTTATTTAAAAATAAATTTAATAATTCTTTAGGATATTAAAAAGATACATATATAAATTAAAAATATTAAATTGGTCACTCAAAGCTGCTCTCTGTTGCTTTGATATAGTTGCATAATCTCTCTGTCCTTGCCCATTCATCTATTGCTTTACACAAATTCTCCCATTTCCAGAAAAGGGCTTTCTTCAGATAATCGATATTGGTGTGGAGTTTTGCACATACTTTAGCTCAAACTTTGATCATATGCTGTAATCTAGTGGATACAGATTCCAAAATGCAGCAGGCCATTCTTTACTGGAGTTGAAGTTGGGAATGTGTTGGGTTAGCCATCTCTGGGTAACTTTGGCCTTGTATGACAGAACAGAATCTTGTTAGAAGGACTAGTTGATATGGTTAAAAAAACCAGTGTTAAGTGGTTTTTACAACTAGTTCTAGAATTTATTCCATGTAGTTCCTTACATTCACTTTCACTTCATATGATACAAAGTGCAACTTTGCTTTTCTATTCAAACTGATTCCATACCACACCATTACTGAAGCTGGCTTCTGGATCCTGGTACTTTTCTCAAATTTCTGGGAACCTCTTCTCTTGACTTAGCATAAATGTGTTTGTTTTACTTATTAAACCTTTGCTCAATATAGTGAAAAATTTTTCATCAGTAAAAAGAATGTTTTTGTAACCATTACTTGCATACTGCTTCAATAATGCCCAAAATTTTTTGACTCAATTTTTATTTTGCTGAACATTTAAAAAATGCCTTGTCTCTCATTAATTTAAGATCTAATCTTTAAGTTTAAGATCTTATTTTAGGGCCTTTTGAACTATTAACCTTGACATGTGTATTTGCAGAGCAAATTTCTTTTGGTTGTGACAAGGATTTCATTGAATTCGTGCACATCAGGCATTAATGGTCTTTGGCATTCTTTTCATTCTCAGCCTACCAGATGTTTTTCTGTCACTAACACTGCATATCTCCATATACTACTTACATCATCATATGTTGTCCTTTTTCCAATTCCCATGTTTTTTAGCAACTTAAAAATTTTGTGTAGTCTCTTTCTTACTAAATGCAAATACAAAATTACATTCTGACAAAATTATTTTCGTGAAATTTTTGTTCTATTGAAGATTCTGGAAAATGCTTTTGTTTACAAGAAGGTAACAAAGCAATGAAGGCATGTGCACATATAGCCTGGAATATATTCCATTCTCATGGTATTTAGTACTGTTTGAATTTTGTGTGGAAATTTATGACTACACTAGGTAAAATTCTCATATTTATTATATTTATATGTTATAACTGAGACATTCTCTGGAATAAAAATTTACATGCAGTTTTATTTTTAGAAAATTAAAACTTTAAACAACAATTCATAAGATAAAAAAAAAAATACCTTTAATATATCAAATAGAAATATTTTTAGTGTTTCAGTGATTGTTATCAACTAAATTAAAATAGTCTAAATTTGAATATAGAATATTTTTTAAAATAATATAAAATTCAAAATAATATATGTAATATTTATAAGTACAATATTAAATTATTCATAACATAATAAACAGATTTAATTTCACATGTTCAATAACCTTATAAATTTTAATTGTAACTAAGTAATAGATTATATAGAATATAGAAAATATTAGCATTTTCTCCATCAGTAGTTAAAACTTTGATGGGGAAAAAATCCAAAATTATAGGTAACAGTTTATAAAATATTCAAAATAAAGATTTCATATAACAATTATTTCTAAATATTAAATACATGGTAATCATGGCTTCAGATAGTTATAATATTGTTTATTTATTACATAATCATCTTATTGTTAAAGGATTAACACCTATTCTCATTTGCCTTTGCTGAAATAATTGTAAGATTTTACCATCTTCCTACTTCATATTGATGTCATAAAGCAAATATCATTATGGTTTACAGAAATTGATTTTTATTAAACAGCTTTACATATTAAATATTTATATTTTATTGAATATATTCAATTATACAGAGTGATCAAAACTCTACCACTAAATTTCAGGGAGTGATAGAATGGGGCAAGATCTGAAGTTTGGCAGTAGTTTTTGATCACCCTGTATAAAAATGCAGCTTTATATAATACAAAATATACAGTCAGCTGATATTTTGTTCCAGTTAATTATTCCTTGTACAAATAGACTAATCATATTTCTCCTATATTTTTTTATTTGTATCTCTCTCTCTCTCTCTGTCTCTTGCTATCTGTTGATAGCTAGCAATCAGAATAAATAGAAATTTCTGAATTTTTTTTATTTTTCAAATTATGATAATTTTTGTGAATTGATGATATAGAATATGTTTTTTTAATAATTGTCACAAGCCACAAGTTCTGTCAATATAATTAGCGAGTTTGCAGCTGCATTCTAGGAAGAATATACTATAATAATAATTCATTTCGGCATGTTAAAACATCGATTTCTCCGAACCCTATTTTCCGTTATATCAAATTAATATCGCCTTCTACAAAAGAGGAACAACGAAACATGAAAATATATTTTTCTAAACATAATTGGGACATTAACCATATCTAATGTCACATAAGCCATCGGCGTATTATACAGATATGACCCAAATTAAAGTGTGCCTTATTAGAAAGCTGCAAATAGAGTTGCATTTCCTAAAGAGCGAAAATAAATATTTTAATTCAATGAATTTAAATGACAGGAAATCATAATACTGGATGTACAGTTATATTTAAAGGAAATTTTAAATATTTAAATGTTTGACAATTCTGCAAAATTAGTTTTGTAAAATGTTTCGAAACTAACCTAAAACTTAAATAGACCCTACAAACACCTAAGTAACAACTGAAGAAAACCCCATTCAGGTACCCAGCTCGCTAGTATTCCGATCTCCTCCAAAGCGAAAATACAGCGGCTGGGCGGATTGTAAAGTCTAAAGGAGGAAGCCATACAACCTCTACCTGGAGAAAACAAATGGAAAAGTATGAAAACAATGAAATTTAAACCAACCTAATCTAGCACGATCCAAAACCAGTCTATTGCATTAACCGTACACAATACGAATTTCTAAACTTACCACTGGAAAAATTTCTAACTAAAAAGGAATAAACGACACGACATCAATGCTAAACTAAATCTAAGCAATCGACAAACCTCCAGATAAGAACAAAATACTAATTTCTAATCAAAAACTACCTAATAAGTATATTCCACAGTACCAAATAAGTGCTTCTAAGAAAAACTAGTCAAGAGAAAACCTAAGATATCAACACGATATTAGTTTCTATCTAAATGCAAACTCCAACACTATTTTTAACGTTTAAAACGAAATACTGTCTAATGAACACACACCAAGATACAAACAAGACACGATCTTCTAAATAACACTAACGAAAACGATACAAAATGTTAACTAAAATCCAACTAATGGACCAACTCTAATCCTGGTACAAAACTTGCCGTTGGTGTGTTAATCCTTCAAGCCAGATACAGCGGCTGGACATAAAGCCTAACAGAGGAGTAGCAATACAGGAGTAAACAAATGAAAAGTATAAAAACAAAAAATAACTTTAAACCAATTTAATCAATCTGATTCTGAAACCAGTATAACGCAGTAACCCTGCACAATACGAATTTCTAAAAATTAACTATTGGATAAACTGCACAACACAAATTTCTAATTAAAAATTAATCGACAGACAAATTACACGACACGAACCCGATACAAATTTCAAAATAATCTAACTAACGGAAAACCTTAAGACATGAACACGATGAGAACTTCTAAAAACTAACCAATCGAAAAACTCCGAGATACGAACCAATTTTGTAACTAAAAGAAAACCAATATACAATTCCGAATACTACAGGATAAGCAATGCTGACAAAATCTAGCTAATGGACAAAACCCGAGATACGAACAAGATACCAACTTCTAAATAAAACTAACGAAACGATAAATCCAATATACGAATATGATACCAATTTCTAACTAAAATCTGACCAAAGCACCAACTCCAATCCAGATATCCAGCTTGGCGTTAGTTCAATACTAATCAAAAGTATCAAAGGAACCAAAGGTACAGCGCTGAGCAGATGGCAGAGCCTCAAAGAGGAATAGCCCTACAACTTGCTATCTGGAGAGAACTAAACCTAATCTACAAAAGAAACTGAAATTAAACGAGAACCTTTACAACACAGACAAATGACAGAAATCGGGAAAAGCAAAAAAAAGAAGAGCCACACCCGACCTACTTATCATCAAATCCTGTCAAATCCAGTTACTAAGCCAATGGATAAAACCCAAGATATGAACACTACACGAGTATCCGACAAAAAACTAATCGATCGATAAATTCCAAGATATGAACACGATACCAATTTCTAACTAAAAGTTAACCAATTTACGAACCCCAACACGACACGATAAGCAATTCTAACAAAATCTAGCCAATGGACGAAAGGAACCAAAGGACAGCGGCTGGGCGGATGGCAGACCTGAAGAAGGACTAGTCTACAACCAGCTACCTGGAGAGAATTTACGAACCCCAACACGACACGATAAGCAATTCTAACAAAATCTAGCCAATGGACAAAGTCCGAGACATGATCTAAATAAAACTAACGAAACGACAAATCGAATATACGAAATAGGATACCAATTTCGAAATTAACCAAAGGACCAACTCCAATCCAGGTATCCAGCTTCACCGTTAGTTCGAACTAACCAAAGAGTACCAAAGGAACCAAAGGACAGCGGCTGGGCGGATGGCAGAGCCTGAAGGAGGAATAGACTACAACCAGCTACCTGGAGATAAATAATTAATCTACAAAAAATGGACTAAAATCAACACACAAATGACAAATCCGGAAAAGTAAAAACACAGGCGAGCCACGCCCGACCTGGTTAACGTCAAATCCAATAAAGAGTCATCATCGAATTCAACTGACAAGAGCCACGCCCGACCTGGTTAACGTCAAATCCAGTAAAGAGTCATCATCGAGTTCAACTGACTTGTGAGTCTAGATGGAAGGAAACGAAAGACCAGTCGGATGTCACGAAACAGCAGTTGTAAAACATCTGCCTCTCCAAGGATTCTCGTCTGATGTGATGGTGGAAAAGCGGACCGGATTCGACATTTAATGTCGAACCCCCAAACCGAGAACCCTTCGTCACAGTGGCCTATTCAAGTATCGCGAACGACATTTGAACTCCTGCCGACGGGCGTCAAGCACCCAAATGGGTGGAGGACCGGGCTCGACTGGTCTCTCGTAGACTCGAACGACCACTTCGGGAGAGAAGGCCACGTGCCGAGAAGTCGACGATGTGCACACTGCTCACCAAGGAATCGGCGAAGGTGACGCGTCGAGAATTCGAATGACCCTCATCATCCGAATTTCGACAAGATGCGAACATCTCGTCGTCCCCGCCGGATCCCTCCGATCCGGTTTCTGCCAGAGACAAGAGACTCGAGACAGAAACCGAATCGGAAGGCAGAGGTGACAGCACCAACTCCTCCTCCGGGACGTCGTCCCTCAAACAGACCTGAAACCAGGGGGTCTCCAACTGTCTTCTCCTTCCAAAACGTCGTCGCAACCAACCAAACCGCTGTGGGAATGAAATCAATATTAATAACTATGTAATTAACATGAAATTTCTAATTCTGCTTACATGCTATGTTAATAAGATTAAATCATTTCATAAATTAATTTCTACTGTATTTCTTAGTTTAAATTTTTTCCTGTTATCATAGATATAAATCTTGTCGATGTTTTGTTATGGTAAGAATTAAATAATTTATGACTTGGCTATGCATTCCATCAGTTAAGTTTCATTAATGATGTTTTCAATGCCTTCGTGCAAATATCTAAAGTGTCACTAAAGAAGGGTTATTTTCGACCAATGATAAATTTTTCCTTAGCTCATTCTTATATAAACGAAAATATAAAACTATATATATTCTTTGCAGAATACTACCGAAAAAAATTTTCTAAATCTAGTTTTTCTGCACGACAGAAATAAAAAACTGAATAGAAAAAGCAAGATTTTTCTATATATACAATCTACCGAAAAAAATTTTCTAAATCTAGTTTTTCTGCACGACAGAAATAAAAAACTGAATGGAAAAAGCAAGCAATTTGCGATTTTGTATGAAATGACGTCAGCCATACGTCATGATAAAACTCAGCAATTCGTTTACCTCATATCACGTGATTACTTGCTGATACGTATCGTAGTATGCGCATATGACGCAAAAGTCATGTGATTTATAGTTTCTTGCTATGACAACTGCGGCGCTGTGGTGCTTGAATCTGATTAGTTGATCGTTCGCCAATTTTTAACATAGAAAGTATAGGGAGTTGATCATCTGTATATATCTAATCTGTGGTTAACCAGTTCGACAAGGTACACTGTTCTTATGGATCAGTTTGACAACAAGAATAGACAAGGTACACTGTTCTTATGGATCAGTTTGACAACAACGAGTTAGCCAACATGTACTGTACATGTGTTTTGGCGAAGCTCGTGGTAATGCACTAGCAACAAGATGACTGTACCAAGAGCGCTACCCTCAGCGAGTACTGTCTACTTACAAGACTTTCAGCTTTTTGAGGTTCAATTTACGGCGTTGCTTGCGATTTGCGGACCCCAAGTGTCTTATATCATTTTAATCGCCTGAATTTCGTCTACGTTGACCCCAAGTGTCTTATATCACTTTAATCGTCTGAATTTCGTCTACGTCATAAAAAAATTTTTTTTGAAGGAGATAATTTACACCCTGTATATCAAATCTGATTTTTGATCTCTAATATGGTAATATGGTGAAATCATTAACGATGAATGTGGTGAAAATTACTAACGAGAAAAATACATGGTGTAGAAGAATCAAATAAGAATACATAAAATTACAGAATTATATAATCAAAAGCCAAAATTCGAACAAAAATTAATCGAATAAAACCTTAATTAACAATATAATAATTTAGCTTTTATATTTGGATATATATATGCTATATGAAGCGAGAATGCAGCACAAATTTCAAAGCAGACATTTGAAAGCAGTATCGAAATAAACTGAATGCATTAACAGCATAATTCCTTTTTAAGTATAAAATATTTCCAGAATGTTTGCTGGAAATAAACTGAATGCATTAACAGCATAATTCCTTTTTAAGTATAAAATATTTCCAGAATGTCCAAAATGTTTGCTGACACTCCAAAGAAAAACACAAACAACACTTACAAAATACCAGTACCATCACCCAAAATCTGCGATAGAATGAACTACTCTCCCACACAAGGAAGATGGACGTGGTCTTATTGACATCCCCCCATTTACACGATAGACAGATCTATAATCTGAGAGAATTCTTCCATAAAAAACAACATACATCACAACTACACAAAGCTATTGTCTTGGCAGATAGAAACATAACACCACTAAATCTACAGAACTACACTCCAAACCAAATAGACAACACTGCACACATACAAGAAAAGAAAACATCCTGGTGTAAAAAGGAACTCCATGGCAGACACCCACACAACCTTCAGAAACACTTTATAGATGCTAAAGCATCAAACAGCTGCTTAGTCAGGGGATCTATTTACTGAAACAGAAGGGTTTATATGAGCTATACAAGACCAGATAATAAACACAAAAAACTACAGAAAATACATACTAAAGGACAGCACTTTTAGCAAACTACACTTGTAGGAAATGCCACATAGCACCCGAAATGATTCAACACATTGCTCGTTGTGCAAGCTTGCACAAACAGATTACCCAACCAAGTAGCAAACATAATACACCAAAAGCTTGCAACCAAACACAGATTAATAACACACACTTACACCATACTTCAAATACATACCAGACACAATCCTAGAAAACTCAACACATAATATATTTAAGACAATTCTAACAGACAAAACCATACATCACAACAGACCAGCATCACTCTCATAGATAAACAAAACAAAGTTCAACACTCTCATAGACAAACAAAACAAAGTTACCTACATTATAGACATCTCATTCATAGACAAACAAAACAAAGTTACCTACATTATAGACATCTCTATACTAGACAAAACCATACACCACAACAGACCAGACACCTCTCTCATAGACAAACAAACAAAGACACACAACATCCAAGTTACCTACATTATAGACATCTCAATACCAGACACACACAACATCCGGGATAAGTTACCTACATTATAGACATCTCTATACCCAACACACACAACATCCAAACCTACATTATAGACATCTCAATACCAGACACACACAACATCCAGGGTGTATTCACCCAACAACAGACCAGACATCACTCTCATAGACAAACAAAACAAAGTTACCCCCATAACAGTCCAGACATCACTCTCATAGATAAGCAGAACAAAGACCTGAATTATAGACATTTCAATACCAGACACACACTCACCCAAAAAATTAGTAAATACACAGAATTCTGACAAGAAATTAAGCGTCTTTGGGGAATGCAAAAGGTTTTAACAGTACCCATCATTTGTTTCCTCCATCGGAGTAATTCCTTATACACTACACAAAAGCCTCAAAACATTAGATCTACATCCCAAGATATACATAACACTACAAAAAGCAGTGTACTACTCAATACATGCGACATAGTAAGAAAGTTTCTCAGCACTGACACCGACAGTTAGTTAACCCACAATTAAATATCACAAGTAGCTATGTCTTGACTGTTGTCCGACATAGCATTTTGACCCGGAGATATTCCGTGCCCACACTGATGTACTATAACATAATAATAATAGTGAAGTAAAGGCTCTATACAATAGATAAATAATTAACTTTAACTTTGTTATTTTTGATTATTTATTTGCTTCTTATTAAGTTTGGTAATATGTTTGTTTTAATTAATTAATTTTAACAATTTAACTATTTCAACTATGTTTTTCAATTGTTAGATATAAAAATTAGATGTTTTCCTCTGAAAATTAGGAAATTCAGACTTAGATAAAAATAAAACCTGGAAAATTTTAAAATTATCATCATCCAGTGGATATTATCAGTACTTATGAAATTGGTGTATTTGTAAATATTGGCACTACTTATGAAGTAATTACCACAGATTGAATTGAACACAAATTGCTTTATATTACCAAACTATAATTATAAGAAAACAAATTCATATTAGGCTATAGAAAATGGTTATTTTTCTCAACCTTCATGATACAAATCAAAAACTGACAATTATAACTATGGTGAACAATTATAACGTCCGATATCGTATATAATCAAAATGTATGATAATTGTCAAAAGATTTGATATTTGTAAACAAAAATTTAGTTGTGAGATAATAAATTAACTGGTAAACATTGTCGCCCCAAGTGAGGGGATGGTGTGCAGGTAAATTATGTGACAGACATCATATACCAGAGAAAGGGAATCGTAAGAAATGATAAACATTGTAACATCACGTGAAGGGACTCTGGTCGGCAATCACCCACAACAAAAATATACATGTCAGTTTGATGCCAGATACGTGCAGGTGTTGCAGTCATCTAAAGCTATAGACAATTTATATCTGTTTAGAAATAGAAGAAAAATGAGTGTAAGCTGTCTCTGTGGGGATAGGTCAAAGAGGTAAATTCGGACGGAAGAAAGGAAATTCTTTGAAGTCAGTCTGCAAAGTCGTGGATTAGTACGAATGCAATACTACTAATTATAACTAAGCCTAACGGTTAGCGACTCTGCAAATTCCAGAGTTCTGCCTGAGCTCAGGTCTTTTTCCTAAGTTCTAACTTAAAGATAATTAAACTCAAACAATCTAACAATAACTAATGTTTGATCGATGAAACGAAATCGGAACTTACAACTAAAAGTACCAATTAAGGGTTAGATTGAAAACGACAAAAAATCGATATTAGAACTTACACTAATAAATTGAATAAACCTCAAACAAGTTAGATAATAAAAAAATATAAAATATATTAGACTCGAAAACACTTACAAAAGTGTTAACAAATGCTTTATTGAAACTATAATAAAGCAACAAACAAGTAATCAACAAACTTGTTTAATCTAACTCAAATATCCAAAATCCACAAAGGAATAAACCTTAAATACTACTTAATTTCTAATACCTCCACCTCCGATACAAACTTCAAACAATCGTCGATCTTTACAAGAACTCAAATTGTCACTCGCCAATTTTATGTCTGGATTCTGCACCTCAAAAAACTTGTCGATTGCGTGTTTGTTGACGAACACTTCCGCACTTGCTCATTTACATACTTATACGTAACAAGTTCAACATTATTAGTTTACAGAATAATTCATTCATGTCATTATCTTTACAATTAATTTATATATCGAACAAAACACCGATATGGATCATTCTTATTTTCACATATCAGTTTCAGTGGTAAAATTTATGTAGATAAGATGACATCATTAACCGGGATAGCTCTTCCGGATACGGGTTCCGACTCCGTATCACGTGATTGCCAACTACGACGGAGAAGGTGGAAGTAACTTTTAAACTAAAATATAATATGTTAGCATATAGGAAAATAACGATAAATAAATAATAGAGTGCATAATAAAATAAAAATAGGACAGGTCAAAGTTAACTTCCTCACAGGTCGAGTCTCAAGTACTGGAATAAGTCACCTCTGGACTTGACACAGTCGAGCTGCAACCACTGTAAGAGACAGTCGCAAGACAGTCAAGTCCCAGCTACCAAAGGAAGCAGTCACCTCTTATACATGCTAAAAAGTCCTCATGAAAAGCTGCCCTTAATGGACTAATGAGGAACCAATGCAAGATAAAATAAAAATAGGACAGGTCAAAGTTAACTTCCTCACAGGTCGAGTCTCAAGTACTGGAATAAGTCACCTCTGGACTTGACACAGTCGAGCTGCAACCACTGTAAGAGACAGTCGCAAGACAGTCAAGTCCCAGCTACCAAAGGAAGCAGTCACCTCTTATACATGCTAAAAAGTCCTCATGAAAAGCTGCCCTTAATGGCCTAATGAGGAACCAATGCAAGAGAGAAAGAGAAAGACAAAACAACAACAAG
This sequence comes from Olivierus martensii, assembly GCA_000484575.1. Taxonomy (NCBI): domain Eukaryota; kingdom Metazoa; phylum Arthropoda; class Arachnida; order Scorpiones; family Buthidae; genus Olivierus; species Olivierus martensii. The sequence continues at coordinate 106,343 of AYEL01057508.1, read as the reverse complement.
GAACCAGTTATGAATTAGTGAAAGAACTGTTAAACTGTGGTACAATGACAATGAACTTCTGCCACTGATCCAGAAATCCACACAGAGAGAAGCTGAGCATCTCCTGTTTCTTTTAAGCTGTTAGAAAGATATTTATTGTCCTCGGGTGCTCTTATCTGTTCAATAATTATGTAAAGAACACTGTCTCTTTTATATAATAAACATGTAATATTGGCTTAAGTTGTAGTCTGAGTCATTTTGTATCAGAACACTCAGTCATTCTCCTGTCCAGCCTATGCGAAGCCCACAACCACTCAAAAGGCTAAGTCCTGAGATGTCAACTAAAATCCCATAACGTCATATAACTAAGGTCATATAACTAAGGTCTCATATAACTAAGTTACTCCTAACATGCTCATTAAAGCTTTTGTTTTATGATTTTAATGAATAAATTAGCTATTGACAAAAAAAATTTGTTTATTAATCTTGTGATTTTTTCTCACTATGAAGAACTAGTATAATCTTAATAACAAGGTGGATATCTGAAATAATAAGTTATAATAAAGCCTATATTAATTACTTTTAGTGTAAAGAACCGGCATAAGTTTCAAAATGCAGAAAATATCCAATTATGCAGAGGAAACTAATACATTGTATGAAAAAATTTTCAGATAGATGAAGATGAACCATTGTTCTTATCATTAGTTAATGACCTTTTTCCTGGGATAGTGACAGAAAAAAAGAGTTATCCACAATTGGAATTTCAAATTGAAGAAGAAGTGGAAGCAGTTGGATTATCTAATCATCCTCCTTGGATTCTTAAATTAATTCAAGTATATATAATTGAATGATTAGTTGAAATAGTTCCTCTGAAAAATTTTTCTTCCTGATTGATATTTTTTCTCATTAGTTGCATGAAACAATGGTAGTCAGACATGGAATTGTGATGCTGGGTCCAGCTGGTGCTGGCAAGACAACTTGTCTTAAAATCTTGAGTAAGGCTGCCAGTAAGTCAGAAAGAGTCCATCGGGAAATCAGACTTAATCCTAAAGCCATCACCACTTCTCAGATGTTTGGTCGATTGGATGCAGCCACCAATGATTGGACTGATGGAATTTTCTCTGCTTTATGGAGGAAGACATGCAAATCCAAAAAAGGTGAAAAACATTCTTCATTGTTCAGTTTTCTATAGTTTATTTAATAAATTACCAATTATATTTTAGAATTCGTAATCCATTTCTAAATATTTTCACAATTTTATATAGAAAAAAATTAGCTCTACCATTGCAACCAATAAGTGACCATTACTCATACTTAACATTACAGTGATCCATTATTCATACTTAACAGGATCATCTCATAAGTTCAACCTTATATATGACAAACAGTATCTTCTTCAATTAGGACTATAAAAAGATCTTCCAATGTAGGAAAATACAATGCTAGAAGATTTTATCTTAGCACTGAAAGCTGCACAGGCAACTTTCAATGCTAAGATGTGACATTATCACATGTACTTCGGCATACTGACATAATGTTATTATATGCTGCCATATTTCTGGCTATAACTCAGAACTTTCTTGTGGCAAAAGTCTAAAACTTGCATCAGTCAGCAGAAACGTCTAATGAGTAGAATGAATGATAGTTATTGATAGCATTCCAACATATGTTTAGGAGGTATTACTTTAAAAATTAAGAGGTATTACTTTATAGTCTGCCTAAACACAACATCATGCTGCCATATTGTTCCTTGACTGAAGATGAAACAATGCTGGATAGAATGATATCATACTAGTAATATGATATTTAAAATCAACAAAAATACACAAAAACAAATAAATCAAGTAATATACAAATTTAATAATGTAAACCAACATGTTTGAACTTGTTATCTATAAATATAATAACTATTTATGCTAAATATCTGAAAAAATTAAAAAAAAATTACAGAATGTATTTATGTTAAGTTAAATTTATGCAAGTCATATATTACATAAGTTGGGGAATGGCTGTACATGCAATTAACTGAAAATGGATTTTAATATGTGTTTTTAAAAAGTTCTCAAATTTTAGTTTTATCAAGCAATTTTCTTACTCTCTAAATTTTTAATTTATTGAATAGGAGAACGTATTTGGCTAGTGCTGGATGGTCCAATAGATGCTGTTTGGATAGAAAGTTTGAACTCAGTTCTGGATGACAATCGAACCTTGACTTTGGCCAATGGTGATCGTATACCTATGTCACCCACTTGCAAAATTGTATTTGAAGTAGACAATATTGAAAATGCCTCACCTGCTACTATATCCAGAAATGGAATAGTGTATATGAGCTCTTCGGGATTGACTTGGAAACCTATTGTTCAGGTAACTATCTTTTTCAAATATTGATTGGCAATCATACTGGAATTAATATCAGAACAGTTTAATCACTTCTATCATTTGGCCATTTTGGAATGGTCCACTCAAATTGGTTGTTAAAATATAACACCCTTCTTGATACATATTTACAATTATATGTTAATGTACCATAAGTCCATTTTTTTACTGCATATGTGTAAACAGGGAGGGTAAAATTTCTGTAACTTATAAATTTACATTTATCTTGTAACCATTAAAATAGTTTTTAAGATGGCATCAAAGAGGACATCCCAGAAGAAAATAGGAAGATCGGGTGATTCCATAAATGAGGTGGTGAGGCAACTGCCTCAGGTGCTGTATTGATATAAGTTCCAAAATGAATTATAAAAATATGAAATTTATAATGAAGAACAATTCTTTGGATGAAAGATTTAAAATTTTTAAAAAGAACGATGATGTGTTTGGCTTCCTTTACAATATATATCTAATATAAAAAATATGGATAACACTATAGTTGAAAAATATTATAACAATTTGTACTTAATGTTAAAGAATGAAGATGAAGCCAACATATCAGCAATTGATCTAAAAAGAACTTGCAAACTTATGACTTATTTCACTAAATGAGATAAAAATGTTCAAGACATAAATGTTATATGCAAATTGGATTTTGAATGCATATTTCCAAACATGTGTTTTTCTTATTCCTCAATAATTGGAATATTGTGGAGTTTCTTCTGTATGCTGATTTGAGTCATCTTTTTTTAATATAATTTCTGGCATCATTAGATTTTTTGATGTTGAATGGTAGTTTACTTGTTCTATAGTTCTATTGCTTGGCTGCATTTCTTGTCTGGATTATGACTAGTTGTTCATTTTATCTATTTCTTTCTTGATAGTATTTACAAAGTCTTTAGTGTATCTGTGTTGCCTAGTGGCTTCATATACCATCTTCAGTTCATTGTCTATTGCTTCTTGATGGTTGCAATGTGTAATAACCATTTTTAAAAAGTAGAGGAAAGCAGCCTTTTTATCCAGCTGGGGATTATTAATTTGTTAGCAGTGGGCTTTTAAGGAATACCAGAAGAATAGAATATGCAGAATTTCTTTACAGAATAAGACACTAGTTAGACAAGAATCATATTTCCAAACATTGTTGTAGCACTAAGAATTTTGTTAGTACTACCTGTAACTATAACTGCAGCTGAGTGCAGTTTTCCTGAATTGAAAATTTAAAAAAATTGTTTACGAACAACAACCCAAGACTGACTGAATGATTTAGCAATAATTTCTATAGAGAAAATGCAACCCGGATCCTCCAGGGTGGTAAGCCGAAGCTTTCCCACGCGGCCATCCGGCCGACGAGTCCTCCAGAGAGGAAACGGTAGTGAAAATTTGTCCTCTATCATAGAAAACAAGTTAGTTCTCCCTTGTGTTGAAGGATAGAATTTCAATAACCGCATGACTAAAAGTAGCCTAATTTAATTCTTTGAAAATTGAAGGACGAAGTGAAAATATCATAGGAAAGCAAGGGGAAAGGTGGAAAGAATCAGACTAGAAGTATGATAGGCTACTAGATGAAAAGAGTGGACATTCTTTAATTGTCTTCTACGCGGCTGACTCCTCCGCAGGGGTGGGCAGCCTGTGGAAGGGCTTGTTTCGCCCCGCCACTTAGTATTCTTACTGAGTGGAAAGTGGCGTCATCTGTTGACAAAAAAAAAAAAAATTGTCTTCTACGGGAGGCCGGAAGGCCGAGTGGTAACGCGTTGGCGTACCACGCTGGAGGACCCGGGTTCGAGTCCCGGGTCTGTCCCGGATTTTTTTCGGGGTGCTGGGCCCGGCCCGGTGATCCCCGTCTTTCACCATCCGGCCCCCTTCCACGGGTGTGGGTTCAGCCCGTGGTTGGAACTGGCCCCGCCCCCTTAGTAATCTCCCTGATTGGAAAGGGGGCGTAAAATATGCAAATATAAAAAAAAAAATTGTCTTCTACGGTCGATCCCCGTCCTCCACAATCCGGTTGACCCCTCCGCAGGGGTGGGCAGCCTGTGGAAGGGCTTGTTTCGCCCCGCCACTTAGTATTCTTACTGAGTGGAAAGTGGCGTCATCTGTTGACAAAAAAAAAAGAAATTGTCTTCTACGGTCGGCCGGATTGGCCGCGTGGAAACGCTTCGGCTTTCCACTCTGGAGGACCCGGGTTCGAGTCTCGGGTCCCACCCCTTGGAAATATTTATCATGGGGTCCGGGCCCGGCCCGTCGATCCCCGTCCTCCCCAATCCGGCTAACCCCTCCGCCGGGGTGGGGGGCTGGGGAAAGGGTTGGTTGGCCCCTTTCGCCCCGTCACTTAGTATTCTCCCTGAATGGAAAGTGGCATCATCTGTTAACAAAAAAAAAATGTCTTCTACGGGAGGCCGGAACTGTGGAAGGGCTTGTTTCGCCCCGCCACTTATACTCTTACTGAGTGGAAAGTGGCGTCATTTGTTGACAAAAAAAAAATTGTCTTCTACGACAAACAGTAGTGAAATTCTGTCCTCCAGCATAGAAAACAACCTAGTTCTCTCTCTTATGTTGGGGGACAGAATTTCACTAACAGCGTATCATTGATACTAAACTTTATTAAGATCAAATTCAGCGATATCCTATATTTTTCAGCAAATTTATATCTGCTCATTTATCTCCATCCTTTTGCTGGTACCATGTGTGTGAGTAGCCGTATGGTAGAGGCTCTGGAATATCTAATGCCCGATACAAAAATAGAAAGCAACGTAAAATTAACAAAGAAAGAAGATTATTAATATTTATACTTGAATCATAACAATCTACAACCTATTGATAAGGTATTGTGTGTTAATAACTTTCCATAAAACAAAACGATGAATATATTGTTCAGCAAATCAAATTTTCTGGTATTTTAGAAGCTTGGCTAAGCTATTATCGTGTTTTCGAGGAGTTATCAGAAATTGGGACTATTGACGATCTTTCTTGACCAATATTTCATTTTATTTACTTTTGAGTTAACTCTAAATTATTATTCAAAAAATAGAAGATTTTTTAAATAGTCTTATTTTTCAAAACTAAATATTGCGCATATTAAAATAAAACTATATTCAAGAATATAATAGTGAAATATATTTAAAAAGTCGTCCATTCTCATAATATGATAAACTTTCCAGCTGCTGATTTGTTTTTAAAAGACGCTGATATTATTTAAAATTATTAATATTTTAAAATAATATTTATTCATTTGTTGAAAGAAACATAATTTTTTTAGTGTTCAATATTTTTGTATTAAGAAACTTTATAATAATTTTTTTTTTAATTATTTGATTTATCCTATACACTACTGTATTGTATTTCAAATCTGATGAAAATTAAAGAATACAGAATTTGTTGTAAATGCCAGAGGGCGCATAAGTTATTTGTCTCTGGATTTGTGGATGTATTTTTGACAGGATGATTTTGTTTTTAAAACGAATTATTCTTATTGGCGATATTTATCTAACTTGTTAAATTGATATAAATACAAATTTAAATTTTGAGAGATAACTTATGATCATAAGTTATCTCATTATATATAATGAAAGTTGATGTGAGTATTAAAATATGATTTAATAATTTTGAATTAAAATTCTTTTTTTGTATGACTAATTTATTAATATTAAACAAAATATTTTTTTACACTTTATTCAAATAATTTAATTTTAAAACTTTATTCAGATATATTAAAAAATGCACAGCATTGAGAAATGATTAAAACTATTTATTGTCATTTATAAGCTTCTAAAGTTTTTACATATTATAAATTTTCTGTTTTGTTTTGCTCTTAGAATTAAGTAAGCCTTTCTATTAATATGAAATAAATATTCTATAATTGTATTAACAGTATTTTTTTGGAAGTGATTAATACTGTATATGTTTTCAAATAATTATTTGATAAACAATGAAAGGAACAGAGCTTATAATTTTTGAAATATATTGTATGTATTTATTTTCAGTGGATATGTCTAAGTCAAGATGATTTGAGACCAATTAAGCATCTTTGTCGAACTGGCTATTGTTGCCCTCTTTGTCCAGAAGATGTTGTTAAACCTGGAAAACCTGCCCGTATTAAAATGCATCTAATGACAGTACATTGGAAAAGTAGAGTTGAATTTCAAGGTAAAATTAAATATGATTTATATAATGAAATTTTTAAATAAATCATATACATTACTCTATACACATATTATTACTCCATATAATGTCTAATATATATATCTATTGTCTTTTCTCATATATTTAAAAAAATTTTTCTAATGATGATTTGATATATTTGAACTGAATTTTCAGATTATAATGATCAAAATTTAGGTAATAATTAATTTAAAAAATATTTTTGTAAATTTGAAATTTAAGAAACTTTCTTCTCCTGTCTATGAGAAACAATTTATTATCATCAATTTTTTAATCAATTTAATTTATGATATTCATTAAAGTGATATTCTTCAAAAATATAATTCATTAAAGTGAATTATATTTCTGATGAGTTTTTGGAACTGAAAGAAATATGTTGCCCCTGCAAAGTAGTTTACCTGCAAAATAAAAAGCATATACAGGCAAACTGTCTTGGAGAAATGACATATATACAATAATTATATAATAACAAGTTATACATTACATAAAAATAATAATAAATATTTATGTACTGTATATATTATTATAATATTATATCAAAATTTAATCATTGCATTAAACATTAAATAATCAATAGTAAATGACTGTAAAATGTTGTATTATATTTTTGTAAATTTGAAATTTAAGAAACTTTCTTCTCCTGTCTATGAGAAACAATTTACCATCATCAACTTTTTAATCAATTTAATTTATGAAATTCATTAAAGTGATATTCTTCAAAAATATAATTCATTAAAGTGAATTATATTTCTGATGAGTTTTTGGAACTGAAAGAAATATGTTGCCCCTGCAAAGTAGTTTACCTGCAAATTAAAAAGCATATGCAGGCAAACTGTCTTGGAGAAATGACATATATACAATAATTATATAATAACAAGTTATACATTACATAAAAATAATAATAAATATTTATGTACTGTATATATTATTATAATATTATATCAAAATTTAATCATTGCATTAAACATTAAATAATCAATAGTAAATGACTGTAAAATGTTGTATTTCACTTTTGTAATGCATAATCAACTTATATGCTCTAATTAAAAAAAAGAGGCAATTTCATGAATATTAAAATAATAATTATTTATTATTTGAAATAGTATTATATAAAAAAATGTCTAATAAAAATGCTTTTATATTATAACTTGATTTCACATTATTTTGAGTATATGTTGATTATTATACTTGCATGGATATTAACATAAATATTTGCATAAATAAAAATCTATCTAAATATAAAGTTTATGCTTATTTTCAACCCATAATAAGGTATTAGTTTATTTAATTTTTATTTCTAAAAAACAATTAAATAAGGCTTAAGTTGATGAGCCCAAAATTTTGTGGAAGTAATATATAACATATAAGTATATAGGAAAAAATATTTCTAATTTATGTTGTTTTGCTATATATTCTAGAAAAATATCCAGTCATTAATAGGAAATTATATATACACTATTCTTTAAAATATTCCAATTTAATAATATATACATGTTTAATTAATCTATAACTATATTTTACATCCTTTAAATTTTTTAGGATAATTCAAAGCAGATTATTATTTTTAATAGTATTTATTTTCAGCATTTAATTTAATGTTATGCTATATGCTATAAATTTCATACATATGACATTTTTCATGTAAAGTGCATATCTGTACAAGAAGTATTAATAATTTCTGTTCAAACAAAAAGTAGAGCATTTTTGTCTGGTAAAAAATTTTCAGCATTTAATTTAATGTTATGCTATATGCTATAAATTTCATACATATGACATTTTTTTGTGTAAAGTGCATATCTGTACAAGAAGTATTAATAATTTCTGTTCAAACCAAAAGTAGAGCATTTTTGTCTGGTAAAAAATTTTTTTTTATGTATATTTTTTTTATTTAAATAGTAATATGATAAATATATGCATACATAAAAACACATCTTTTATTGTTTTAGGTTACTTTTTAGTGAGATGTGGTTATAAATGCGAACCAAATGCAACAGTTTCATCCAGTAAACGATATTGGCATTATCATTGCCCCATCTGTCCATTTAGAGCAAAAATGAAAGAAAAATTTACTAAACATCTTTCAAAAAAGCATGTATGTATTACTAATAGCAGTATTAAATCAAATTAATATATTTTTAGATTAAAAATTTTTATTTTATTTATAGCCTTCACCAATTAATATTAATCCAGATTATAAACCAGATCAAAAAAGTCAATGGGCCAATTTTCTTTCTTCAAAAACTATTCTTCAAGATGTTGGTGTACAGACAGATAAAAATGATATACATGTAAATTTAAAATACAATAGAAATTCTGCTTGTTTATTATTATTTTTTTAATTTATAAAATTAAATAATATATTTTTAGACAAACTGTTTAGAAGGAATACCAATTAAACTTCCAAGTGGATTTACTTATCTCATACTTGCTGAAGAACATGGAGATGGTGATAATTATACTTTAAGATTACAAACAAATATTGCTAGTAAAGATGATATATTTAATTGGATAAAACAATATAATGAAGAAACAAAAATAACCATGAAATTAGGACAAACCTATCCTGGTTCTCAAAAGCTAAGATTTAGGTAAATTAATTTTCCTTATATTAATTATAACTATTGAAACATTTAAATCATTTTCAATTAATTTAGATATACACACTTATCTTTTAGGTGCCAACATAATACTCGTAATAAACAAAAAGAGGAGAAAAGGGCAACAAAAAATACTTCATGTCCAGCATCTATCATTGCTGTTATATCAGATGATCCTGTGCTTCAGTCATTAAACACTACCACAAGGTCAACTACAACGAATTCATGTAGTCTTTTAATTAAATTTTGTCATAATCATCCTTTGGATGATAATATTCTTAAATTCAGACCTGTTTCCACAGATATTCTTAACAAACTTAATAAAATGTTTTCAGATGGTTACAGACCATCATTTGCTTTACATTTACACAGATTTGATTTACAAATAGAACATGGTGAAAGATATCCAAAAATTTTAGCTGATAGATATTTTTGTCCAACAGTTGATAATTGTCAACATTTTCACAAAATGTATTTTAAAAACCAAAGAGATCATTCTGAGAAAAGTGGTTTCAATAATACTTCAAATGAAAATTTAAATAATTCAAATGAAATATATGAGAAACAAGTTAGAAATAATATGACTATGAATAATGAAAAAGAACATTTGAAGAGTTTAGCTGCCTCTTATAATGCTGAACATGATGAGGAAGGAGGAAAGATTGTTGTTTATTATGAAATGGAACAAGAAGCTATCCATCCTTATGTAGCTATTTGTACTCCTATCATGGCTCGAATTCATCGATTAGTGAGAGAATCAGGGGAAGTCTGTTTCTGTGATTCAACCAAAGGTATTGATCGATTTCACTGTCGTTTGATATTACTTCTTGTTCGTTCTGCTGTTGGAAGTTTACCACTTGCAGTTGGCATAACTAGTAATAAAAGTAAAGCATCTTGGTTAACACTTTTCAATCTTATTAAGGTAATTCAGTTTATTTTTATTTTGTTTATTTTTAATACATATTCAAAAACTTTGGCATTTGCAAATATCATAAACTTTATTCTATATTTAAATCAATTAATTTAAAGATATCATATTAACCAAACAAAACAGCCAAATTTTCCCTAGCGGACAAAATCTTGTCAGCTAGGGAAAATTTGGCTGTTTTGTTTGGTTAATTTGAATTGGTTATTTCCCTAATTAGTGTTTTTAGAGTAAAAATATCATGATTCACTGTTTTTTTTAATTAAAATAGACGATATTATGATTAAATTACAATAATAATTCTGTTATTTTATTAAAAAAAGATAAATTAAAAATATTAATAATCAATGAACAATATATTAGCATTTTAAATTATTAGGAATGCTTTAAGTAATAATACTCTCAAACAGAATAGTAATCATAAATCATTAGAAACAATATCCATAAAAATATGATATTGCTATATTTTTTTAAACGAATAATTCATTTAATTTAATTTTAATAAAGATTATTTATTAATCTTACTAATTAATAGACAAATATAAAATTACAATATATGTTATTTTATATAGATTGAAGTATTGGAAGTAATAGCTATATTTACTAATTATATATTTTAATGAATAATATTCAAAGTATTCTTTCATCCCTTATTGTAATACAGTTTTTTTCCAAAAATATTTTCAATGTTTTATGTAATGACACGTAAATTAAAATTTGAGGATATATTATTTCAAATTATTGTAATTGTAAATACAATGTTAGCATTATTTATATTTAAGTTCTTATTATATTGCTTAATTTTATGTTTCTAAAATATTTATATTTTTAGGAAACTTTACCTAATTGGGCATTTTATGGGAGAGGCATGCAAGGACCATGGTATTTTGTTAGTGATGATAATGATTCTTTGCAAAGTGCTTTGCATTCAGTGTGGTCTAATAGTGAGTTATTTTTAAGTGATCTTCTGATTAGACAGGTAAAATATTATTAATTTGGAAAATAAACTTTAATTTTAACTGAATAATACATATTTGAATTTGGCTTTATAATTTATTAATTTAAAATTTAGTCAATGTGGAGATGGTTATGGTTAGACACAGATAGAATTCATAAACAAGATCGACCAATGCTGATGAATTATCTCATTAGATTATTATATGCAGAGAATGAACAGGCATTAGATGTTACTTACTCTTATATAATTAATGATCCTTGTGTGCAAAAGTATATTAATTTCAGGTAAACAAAATATTTTTAAATTTATAATTTATTAATAAGGTAATCACGTAAATAACTTTATTATAATATTATAAATTTTTCATAATCATAATAATGATAAATTACTTAAGATAAGTATTAATGATAATTACTATTATAATAATTATAAGTCATATAAATAAAAAAAATCGCATTAAATAATTTAAATTGTTATATATTTTCACTGTTTGCTTAGATTTTATGTTAGCCAATGCTAACATGTAAAATCTAGAATTAATTTCTACAGTGTCACATTACAGGTTTTCTTTTTATTACAAATGTAATCTTTATTGACATTCATAATTCAAAAAGTTTGTAACTTATAAATTATGCTTACATGAATCTAGCACTACTGAATTCATAGTATATATTATTTGGTGTAATATATATTATAGATAGATTTCAATCTTATATTTTTGGTCTTATGTTTTGAATATAAGACCCCATTAATTAGCTCAATCTATATTATGTTTTTGAAATAAATGTCTAAAAAGCAGTGACTTTTAGAAAAAGCTCTAGTATCTTAAAATACTGTGCTAGTTTTATGATATATTTGATGCTAGACAATCTTGCATAAATGTCTAAAAAGCAGTGACTTTTAGAAAAAGCTCTAGTATCTTAAAATACTGTGCTAATACATTAAATAATTTGCTAGTTTTATGATAGCAAGATTGTCTAGCATCAAATATATCATAGTTTTTAAAATTTTCTATGATTTTTGAATTTTTCAAAAATTTGAAAATAAAATGGTATGTTTATAGGTCATGAACATTTGGATTGAAGTGATGTTTACCATCCTGTAGAATTTTGTAAATTATGGATACAGTTAATAAACATTTTGAAAATTTGATGTTTAAAAGAAGAATTTGAATTTTAGATTTTACAATATTTTTTTTTTTATTTAGTATTTAGTTAGTTTTTAATATTTTTAGAATAGATGAGATTTATTTTTGTAGGCTAATCTAAAAGAAAAACAAATATAAATCATATACATTTTATTGTGGATTCTGAATAAAAATAATTTATCATCTAATAAAAAGAAATCAAATACTAATATTCCAATTCAATAAATAGTTTCTGGAAACTTTATATGATAAATTAAACAAAGTTTCTAGAAATTCTCTACTGAATATTCTCATCTCTGTATATATAAAATATGCTCTAATTCCAAAGTAGAAAATAATAATTTATTAAAGAAATATTTTCAACTTCATAAAGTCATCATCAGCTTTTTTAAAACCAATTAGAATACCAATTAAAAAAGCTGATGATGACTTTGTGAAGTCAAAAGTACTTCTTTAATAAATTATTATTTTCCACTTTGGAATTAGAGCTTATTTTTATATATACAGTCATTATATAAGTAGAAGATTATATATATATACACATACATATACATTATTCTCATCCCATTTAACATGTGTATTATTTTCTATTGCTTTATTCTTCAGAGAATTATTGTTTTGCAAATCATATATATCATTTTTTTTTATTCAATCTGTCTTAAGTAAATTTCTTTTTATATATACATGTAAAATTCCTTTACAGCTTTAGCTAAGCTATTATATAGTAATAAATAAATTCCAAAGTGATATTTATCTGGGGTAGGCATTTTAACTAATAATAATTTTATCAGTTATTATTAATTAAAATGTGACTTGTAAAATTCCTTTACAGCTTTAGCTAAGCTATTATATAGTAATAAATAAATTCCAAAGTGCTATTTATCTGGGGTAGGCATTTTAAATAATAATAATTTTATCAGTTATTATTAATTAAAATGTGACTTTTTTTCTTGTAAGCAAATTTTGTGGCAGTTTTTATTATTTATTTTTTTAATGGCTTTATGTAGTTTATTATTGTTAATATATATTTTTTTATCTGAATAAATTATCTTCTTTTGTTAATCATTTTCAAAATCCTTAAATGTACAGACAAACAAAAGTTGCCTGTAGAAGAAGTGTCATATTCCTTTATTATTTATTTTTTTAATGGCTTTATGTAGTTTATTATTGTTAATATATATTTTTTAACAAAAGAAGATAATTTATTCAGATAAATCATTTTCAAAATCCTTAAATGTACAGACAAACAAAAGTTGCCTGTAGAAGTGTCATATTTCAAATGAAATGAAATGTCAAGCACTTAAACTAGAAAAATAATACATTCTGGTATTTATCTGATATCTTATGATAATACTTAAATTCAGCTGAAAGGGAAGGTTATATCAGATATATGAAAAGAATATATTCAAATGGATTGAAAAACATGATTAAGAAATGTTGTGTGAAAATGACAACTGTATTGTTGAATAAAGCAATAGAAATAATATAACAAATGGAGACTAAAATAATAGTCAAAGATATGTCATTATATGCAAAACATAGAATTATGATCACTAGAATATTTCAGTATATTCAATCAATATTGTGTTATTATTTACTATCTAAAACTAAGGCATTGGAACAGAAATTATTTCTTGAATATATATTGTATGTGCATTTCATTATTACATTTATTTAATTACAGCACAGTCACTCCCTCGGTTACACAGAACAAATTGTCCAGAACTTATGCAAATTGAATTTAAATAAATTTTCACATTACTACTATGATAAAATTAAACAATAACATAAATAGTCTATTACAATGTAGAAGATATATAATTATCATAATATGATAAATATATGCAATCTGTAATTCATCATGAAATTATACAAAAACTTCACTATCAGCAGTCAGTTGTTGTTGTTGATATTGCTAAAAATAGCTGCTATCTTATTAAAAAATTTTATTGTTTTAATATTTTGTATTATAATACTATTTTTATTTTTTGGAAAGTTGTGTAAATATGAAACTGTTCAATTCATGATTGCATAAATTGGAAATGTCTAATATACTATTATAAACTTTTTGTCTATAATAATTTTATATAACTGACTTTTAATACTTATTATTATAAAATTTTTAAATTTTTTATAAAATTTTTAAAAAAATTTTATTTTTTAAATTAATATTTATATATTTATTATTATAAAATTTTAAAAATAATACTTTTTATAAATATATTCTAATATAACTTGCTTAGTAAATGTTGGTTTCAAATTTTAAATATAATTCTAAATATATTTTTTATATTTTGTTTTTATGTGATAATTATTCACAATATATATGTTGAGAATATTTTTTTCTTGATAAAAAATTTTATATTAAGTTATTACAGAGCTACAGCATTTTCATAAGGATTGCTTTCTGAATAATAATTATTTACTATATACGATTGATTATTTAAGTACCTTAAAATATTAAATCCTTTTTATCCATATGAATCATTTTTCTTAAAATTTTTGAATACTGAAATTTATAATTTATTTATATGTAATAGATTTGTTTAAATTTTTTTATTTAGAAATTATTTAGAAGATTTATGGACTAGAAGACGACAATGGGCACTTTGTTACAGGAAACATATTCCATTGCCTTCTCTTCAAGGGACAACAATAACTGATTTAGTAGAATCTGTTTCAAAAGATTTAAAAGGAAATATTCTGGGACCATTCAAAGCGTTCAGTGTGGTACATTTAGTTGATTTTGTTATAAATAGGTGAGAATGCTTTTTTTTATAGATTTACTACTTCAAATAATGATAATTTTATATAATTATTATTATTTTTACTAATAACTAAAAATTTAAAATGGCATGTCAATTTAAAATTGATTTCTGTTTCAGAATGGAAGATTATTTTCATAAAAAATTAATCGATTCAGCTCATAATAGAATAACATCGTTGATTGCTGCTAAGATATCAGAACTGAAAAATATCACATCTTTGCAAGATATAATTCAGATATCTCCATCTGTTTTTGAAATACCAGATAACAGAAAAATGGGATACACATATGCTGTTGATACTGAATTATGGATTTGTAGCTGTAATGTTGGCCAAAATGGAGCTTTATGTAAACATCAAATTGCTGTGGCTCAAAAATATAATATTTTGGGTTTGCATGTACCAATGCTTATGCCTGAACAACGGCATTTATTTTATACCATTGCAACTGGAGAAGAATTTTTCTTAGATATGTGGTTGCAACCTGTTAATAATTGTGAGGTATGATCAAAATTTAAAATGATGTTAAAGTACAAGGTTAGCCTAAATGATTCATCAGGTTTCAAAGCAATGTTTATTGACAAGTATGCGACGTACAAAAATGGGTGATACATGAAAAGATAGATACACTCACCAAGTTTAAAAAGCCCACCTTGTGGCTCGTGTGCATGCTAGATGGCAGTCCTGTGACAGCACTCTATAAGATTGTGGCAATGCAGGAGAAGAGTTTTTGTGTGTTAGAATATGCGAAGTGTTCGTCGGTTACGAGCA
The DNA here is from genome assembly GCA_000484575.1 of Olivierus martensii. Lineage (NCBI taxonomy): Eukaryota > Metazoa > Arthropoda > Arachnida > Scorpiones > Buthidae > Olivierus > Olivierus martensii. The sequence goes on along the minus strand of AYEL01057508.1, from coordinate 90,672 downwards.
TTCGTACGCAAATTTGGAAAAGCTGCACCTGGTCACCAGAGCATTTTGCATTGGTTTCGCCAGTTTCGTGATACTGGTTACTCTGTGTAAAGGGAAAAGCATGGGGCGACCTCTGAGGAAATCGCATTCCTCAGAGGAAATCGTGGAGCACGTGAGACAGAGCTTTGTGCGCAGCCCACAAAAATCAACTGTTTGTGCAAGCCGTGAACTGGGCATTCCGCAGAAAACAGTGTGGAATGTTTTGTGGCGGCATTTGCATTTCAAACCTTACCGTTTGCAACTGTTACAGCACCTGACTCCAGATGATTATGCCCGCCTACGTGGAGCACGTGAGACAGAGCTTTGTGCGCAGCCCACAAAAATCAACTGTTTGTGCAACCCGTGAACTGGGCATTCCGCAGAAAACAGTGTGGAATGTTTTGTGTCGGCATTTGCATTTCAAACCTTACCGTTTGCAACTGTTACAACACCTGATCCAGATGATTATGCCCGCCGATTGGAGTTTTGTACCCGAATGCACCAAGTTATGGAAGATGATGATGACTTTGTGGGGACATTGATATCAGCGATGAGGTGACTTTCCATCTGTCGGGAAAGGTGAATTGTCACAATGTGAGAGTGTGGGGTATTTGAATTGCCACATGTCCGTGTGGAGTTGGAAAGGGATTCACCAAAAGTGAATGTCTTCTGTGCCATATCCAAGACAAAGTTGTATGGGCCCCTTTTCTTCATCGAGCAAACGGTTACAGGTTCCGTCTACCTAGATATGTTGCAGTTGTGGTTGTTGCCACAACTGACTGCTGACTCCTCGACTTTCATCTTTCAACAGGATGGGGCTCCACCTCACTGGAGCACAGTTGTCCGTGCCTTTCTCAATAGAGAATTGCCACATCGCTGGATAGGGCATGCTGGTCTGGGTGATGTTCCTCTGTTGCCATGGCCCCCCAGGTTGCTAGATTATGCCATGTGATTTCTTCCTGTGGGGTTATATTAAGGACAAAGTTTATGTACCCCCAATGCCAACAATGCTGCAAAGAACTGCAGGAAAGCATCACTGCTGCTGTGACGGATATTGACGGAAACATGCTAGTGAACGTATGGACGGAACTGGATTACCGTTTGGATATGTGACGGGTGACCAAGGGTGCACACATTGAACATTTGTAGAATGTACCAGAAACTTGGTGAGTGTATCTATCTTTTCATGTATCACCTGTCTTTGTATGTCATATACTTGTAAATAAACAGTGCTTTGAAACCTGATGAATCATTTAGGCTAACCCTTTATAGATACTTAGTTTAATAATTCTTGCACAATGGTTTAATAAAATTTTCAAGTGGTTAATACATTTCCAGATAATTTTATTTTAGTGATTTAATAACACTATCGTATAGTTAAATATCATTTGCAGTTAAATTAATAGCACTAAAACTTTATTGTACCTTAATTATCCAAAAATTTCCACATAAATAAAAAAACCATATAAAATCAATAATTCCTTAATTTGTTATACATGAGCATTGAGCTATGTGAGCAATAGCACTAAAACTTTATTGTACCTTAATTATCCAAAAATTTCCACATAAATAAAAAAAACCATATAAAATCAATAATTTCTTAATTTGTTATACAGGAGCATTGAGCTATGTGAACACATTAGCAAACAGCATGGCCAAATGAAATTTATGAGCATATTTCAAGTATAGATAAGAAAATTTAAGACAATAAGTGATATTTTTTCATAAAAGCAAATTAATGAATTTTTCATTTGCATTTTATGGAAATTTCATGAAAATAGATTTACTCATCTGTGTATCTCTGAAATTGCATGAGTTAAAACTGTATGAATCAGGAATCTATTGTAATGGTTATTTAAGGCTTTATTTGCAACAATACAGTTAATGTTGCCATTTTTTTCATGACAGTCACCCAGACAAAATTGCCATCTCTATGCCTCCCAAGCTTATCAAATGGGCTGAGCATCAAATTTACAGGAAATGAATATCAACAATAGAATATCAGTTATTTATAGCAAAAATTTCTTACTATTTTCTAAAACAGTTTTACTAATTATTAACAATATTTCAACATTATTAATCTAACTATATAAAAAATAATAATCTTTTTAAATAAAGAATATTTTTTCATACTAAAACTATTATAAGTGAATTATTTCCTAATTAATTTTTTTAATGTTTTGTGTATATATATAAATTAAAAAATGGATTGATACAGTAGACTAGTAATTATATTAGTTTAAAAAGCACTGATTATATCATAAATTTTAAAATTATAACATCAGTCTATTGATTTAATTTGAAATTAAAAATTTTAATTATAATAGGAAATGGATCAATCAATGGATAACACTGCTAATGATGATGGAGTAAGTGAAGGCATTCATAGTCCATATAATCCTCCTGTTGCTGTCAGTGATATGACAAGGGTAAATTTATATCTAAATTTAAGCTTTAGTTAAATTTATTACAATCTCTTATATTGAAATAAAATAATTTTAAAATTATATAAATAATATATGCCTCTGCATATAAATATTTTCCAGCACTATGAATATTTAAAACAGCAATTGGACATAATGTATGGCAATATATGTGAGAAGATGAAAAAAGATGAAACATATTTTCCTGCAGTTAAAGCATTCCTATCTGCTTTCAATACAATGAAATCAGACTCTGAAATTTTGGAAGCTCTATATTCATTTGGAAAATGCAATTCTATTCATCAATAAAAATATTCTTATGATATAAAGTAATTTAATATATAATTTTACGATATGATAATACAGGTGCCTAGAAAATAAATTTATAACTTTGTAAATTATAATTTTAGAAAATATAAATTTAATAGCAAAATATAAAATGCAATAGCACAATTTCTTCAATTTCTTTTTATTTATGACTAGTATCTAATACTCATTTTAATTACTATATATTTTTGATATAAATCAAAATGAAAAGTTTAAAAAAACCAGCTAATTCGGGCTATTGCCCAAATCTGTTAGTTGGAAATCTTTCATGTAAATATTGATGGAATGTAGAAATATACAATTTTGTTAATGCATCATTTTATATTTATTATTGTCATTTCATGATGATCAAATATATGAAATTTGTAGTAATGCTGACTGTATTGATTTATGTACAAAAGGATGATAGTGTAACATAATCATTCACAATAGTATATAAGATGTCATTTTGAATTAAATGTCTTCATTTTATCATATTATCTGTATCATATGAAATATTATCTCATCCAGAAATCATAGTAATTTTAAAATCCATTTTCATCAGCCTCATCAATATGTAAAATATATTTTGTGCTAAATATATTTAGTTAGAAATAGTGCAGTAATATACATAAACTATATTTGTTGGCTTATAAGATACTGCAGCATAGAAGACATACACTAATTTTGGAATGATAAATTTAAGAAAAAAATTTTATTATTAATAGTATGGAAATATAAAATTAAATAAAACAAAACATCAAAAGCCAGAAAAGAAAGATATAGGATTATTATTATTTTTTTAATATTTTCCAACTTAGATGATCATGTCAGTAATGATTTTATCTGCAACTGTATCATATCATTGATTACACTTAAATGTAGAATTCACTTTTCATTCTAACAGTCTGATAATTATTGAAAAGTGTACTGACTATCCATTATATTCATTCTAACAATATAAACTATTTGTTAACTTCAGTTTGTAATTTTGAATTCCTTATAAAGTAAAAATGAATTTTTGAATATTTGATTAATAGAATTCCCATTGTTCGTTCTATAATTTTACTGTTTTGTTTCTGTTCTAAAACAGTTTGTTCTGCAACTCAGACAATTTTGCAAGAGCTGATGATGGCTTAAATAAGCCGAAAACGTTTCTCTTAATAAAAAAAGTTATAGGATCATATTGGTCTGCTTTCTAGTGCTGAATTAAAGAGAGCTGTTATGGTTTGGGATGGCTTTTCTTTCAATGGGTGCACTGAATTAGCATTTCTTTCTAGCATTTCAATGGGTGCACTGAATTAGCATTTCTAGCTGGTAGACAGAAGGCAAGTGACTATATAAGAGTTTTCAATGATTATTTATTACCATCTGCAGAAGATTTGGCTGGTCCTAACTTTGTTTTCCAGCAAGATAATGCCACCATCCATATGGCAGGGTCAACAAGAAAATGGTTTGAGGCAAGAAGCTTTACTGTAATGAAGTGGCCAGCCAAAAGTCCTGACTTGAATCCTATAGAGAATCTTTGGGGATCCTTACCAGAGCGGTTTATGCAAACAATCGTCAATTTTCTTCTGTTAATGAGCTGAATATGCAAATCATTAAGAGCTGGTACGGTGTCATTTTATATATAAAAAAGTATATATAAAATTAATGTTATATTAATCTAAAAAGAAAAAAAACTGCCAATTTTTTTTAAGAAAATTAACATTTGTGCATTCTTTTATAAAATTAATACTTACTGTTCAAATGCTGTAATTGTATTTTCTAAATTTTCTCCTGCTCCTTAAATATAAATTTTTTAATAAATAATATATTTTAGATAAAGTATTTTAATTGCAACATTAAAAAATACTTTTGTTCTGTAAAAAAACCAAAAACTAATTTTCAAAGAAATATATATATGTTATGCTCAAAAACCAAAATCACACAATGATAATAAAAACAGCCACAACACGTTCGGGTTAACTCACGATAGCCATGAAGTGAAATAATAATGAGAGCATCAGTGTTTGCTTGTTTAGAATTGGCCACAATGCATTGTGGTTACATCTAAAAGAAACTTGACAAACCAAAATCACACAATCACTGATAAAAGCAACAGTTTCAAAATACTCAGAATGTGTAATGGTTTTGGTGAAGTTGTCCACAATGCATTGTGATTACATCACGATTGCCACGAAGTGAAATAATGTTGAGCATCAGTGTTGGTTGTTTAGAACTGGTCACAATTCATTATGGTTGTTTTTTGGTCACTGTGCAATTTCAGTTTTTGGGTGTAACATCTATAAATTAAACCAATTGCATCAGCCAAAAAATCCCATTCTTTAAACTTTTGGGATGCACCTTAAGTAGACTATTACTTAGTTTTTCAAAAAATTTTAAAAGGCATCATTTTTAAAACTTACCTCAGGCACCATAATTAGTTGGCCTGGCCCTGGGAAAGATAATACTGTTTTCTTTTGTTACAGCTAAATTTTAAAAGTAATTTTATAGAAAAATATTATCGTTAAAGAGAATTAAAAAATAATACAAAATAATGATAAATAAAATACCACGTTACTTCGAATTTTATTCAAATTTTTAAGATGTAAAATTTGGGTGCAGCTTAAATTCAAAATGAATATAATTTTTAAGACGTAAAATTTGGGTGCAGCTTAAATTCAAAATGAATATTGAATAATGATATATAATTACTGTATTACTTCGAATATAAGCCGCACTCTTTATTCAAATTTTTGATGTAAAATTTTGGGTGTGGCTTAAATTCAAAGCGAATATTTTAACATCTTATTTCTCTCAATCTCCCACTGCCCATTGTTCGGGGTTTTGCTTTACGCTCTACGCATGTGCATAGTATTATGACCATTGATGATTTTGACCTAATCCAGTTGCTGTAATTATAAGAAAAATCATGAATTACTATAATGCTGTTTATAACCGTTGATGGAAACAAATTGCCACTATTTTAATTATAAGAAAAATCACGAATTACTATAATGCTGTTTATAATTGCTGATGGAAAGAAGCTTTTATTATTTTAAACAAATAAACTGTACCCAAGAAAAATTTTCCTAAGAGTGTTATAATTTGAGCACAAAAGAATGCATGGATGACAACAGAATTGATGAAAGATTGATTAGAATATGTTTGCGAAAAGATACCTGTCACTATTTTTTTAAAAAAATGAAAGTAATTCTATATCTGAAGATGATTCTCAATAAATTAAGTAGCTTATTATATATATTAATACAAATGCATGGATGACAACAGAATTGATGAAAGATTGATTAGAACATGTTTGGGAGAAGATATCTGACACTATTTAAAAAAAAACGAAAGTGATAGTATATCCGAAGAAGATTCTCAATAAATTAGGTAGCTTATTAGGTATATTAGAACCTATTTAAGTAAATAAAAATGTTTCTTATTTTTCAATACTATTATAAAATCATTTTTATTTTTTCCAATTTTAAAATCCTACTGCGGCTTAAATTCAAAGTAATACAGTACCCAAGAAAATCTAATTTGATTTGATGAGAGAAATTGGACACAGAATGTCAGTGACAGGAGGAATTGAAAACATGTTGTGACCTGCAACTAAAAACCTTGCTAGGCTTATAATGCTCTAGAAGAATAAAAAGAAATTGTCACCAGTAATACAGAAAATAATTCTTAAAAGTAGTGCACATTACTTTTAGTGCTTATTTTCTGTGTTATATTGACCATAAAATGAATAACTATGTATAATTATATATATTATATAACTATATACTATAAACCAGTAATTAAAATTTATTTAAAATAAATATTTTAAATAAGAATATGCAAAGTTGCAAATTTTAACAATACCAGTGATAATAATTATAAACGAAACCTAATATTTCTAATGACTCTGCAAATTCCAGAGTTCAACCTGAGCTCAGGTCTTACTATTTTCTAAACTAAATATAATTAAATCCAAAACAAACAATTTATCACACTTAATGTCTAACCAGCAAAAACAAAACAACTGGAAACTTACAACCAGAAGTAACAAATAAGTATTAGATCGACAGCAACAAACAATGTTAGAAACTTATACTAATAAATTGAATGAATTCTCAGAACAAGTTAAAGAACAAAAAATATAAATTTATTAGACTCAAAACATTTACAAAAGTGTTAATTAAAACTTTATTAAAACAAGAATAAAGCCACAATCAAATAAACAATGAAACTTATTTAATCCAATTCAAATATTCAAAATCCGATTATTCACAAGAAATAAACCTTAAATACTACTTAACTTCTAAGACCTCTACCACCAATACAAAACTTTGAGCAATCCTAGATCTTTACAAGAATTCGAATGACACTCAGCCAATTTCACTTTAGAACCAAGCCTTGCTGTGTTGTTGGTTGCTTCCGTTTTTTACCGAATGACTTACAATCCCATACTTTACTCATTTGCATAAGTTTGCATAACAATATCAAATTTATTAGCTTACAGAGTAATCAATTCATGTCATCCTCTTTACAATTTAATTATATTCCGAACAAAACATCGATAAGAGATCATTCTTATATTCTCATATCGGCTCAGTGGTAGACTTATTCAGATTAGATGACATCACTAGCCAGAAAAGCTCTTTCAGAGGACGGATTCCAGTTCTATAACACATGATTGCTAACTACTACGATGGAGAATGTGGAAATAAGTCAACTCTTTAAACTAAAATATAATACGTTAGATAATATTGAAAATAACAATAAATAATAAGAGAGCATAATAAAATAAAAAGGACAGGTCGGAGTTAACCTCTTCACATATTATTTTAATAACCAATATCAATGAATGTATTATTTTGATAATTATGATTTTTATATTATTATAGGCTTGGATGAAGAAACAATCAAAAGCAGAAAGTGAATACCTAGGGAAACTGTTCCAGGCCACCTTTCAAAGTTTATATATCTGGACTAGTCGTCATCTTTTTTTTAAGACATCAGTTCTGGAATTCAACATTATAAATCAAGTAAGAAAAGTCATTTTTATTATCTGGTGTCAATATTATATATAATTAAAATATATTTTTTTAGATGTTGACTTTATTGGGAGGATGGCTGAAACAAGAAAATTTTAGTTCTTTCAAAGAAGAAGTTTGGAATAAACTATATACTTTTGCCTGCATGTGGAGTTTAGGAGCATTATTGGAAGTAGATCAACGTCATATGTTAGAAAAACATCTTCGAACCAACTTTTCTTCCATTCTTCTTCTCCCCCCTCTATATTCCCAATCAGATATGTTTGATTACTGGGTGGATCTGTCAGGTGAACATTATAATTATTTTATGATATTGTAACAAGCTTATCATGATATTTTATTTGATTAATTTGACTGTCATATGTTAAAAGAAATTGCTACTTGCAGATTCTAGACATTTATAAAATAAACCATTATAATAAAAGTCAATATGCATATGTAGCTGCCATAACTTCTTAAAAATGAAACTGGAACTGTGAAAATTTGGTGAAAGGTTTAAGTTGATTACACATATTATAATGTCAGATATAATTAAAATTCAACCAAGGAGTTAAAGAACTATTTGAATTATATAAAAAATTAATCATTTAAAATTAATTTCTTAGATTTTTAGTCAAATTTCTTTTGTTATTAGATTCTAAGATAAAATAGGAAAGATTTGATTTCACGCACAACTAAAAAAATAAATAATTTGAAGGTGAATGAAAATATTTTTTTTATAAACTAATGAATGATATATTGTTTTAAAATTTTTTAATTTTGATTTCAAAAATAATAATAATTTTGATTTTATTTAAAATCCAAAATTACTATTTATTTCTATTTTACATCTGTAACTTTTTGCTGAATAGTTCCATGGATGCATGTTGGATTTATACTCTGAAAGATCTAAAATTAATTCCAGATCCTACACTTTCAGATTTTTTCAGGATGGTTCTGACCCCGCCCCATCTCTTATATTATATACAGTTGACTCTACTATGGCTGTGAATGTCTTATTGTAACTATTGAAATGGCCCTACCATTTAATACTTTCCCAGATAAAAAGTGGCATAAAACTAATAAAGAAAAAGAGCTTCTTTCTAACAGTGGATTATTTTATTTAAAAATTTGGAATTTATTTTTATTGCCTACACAACAGAGTAGAGTTTCAAAATCTTTGTGATAGAATAAAGTTCAATAAAATTTTGTGTCATACATTGAATAGAATTAAAATAATATAAATACTGTTACATAATTACATTAAGAAACAAGATAACAATGAAACAGAAAATAATAATACAACAGATGAAGAGTAGGTGGAAACTATGGTATTTGAGTATTCCCACAGCTATAGCAACAGAATTAAATGAAAACAAAGTCGTAGATCAACTAATAAAAAACATTTATTGTTTCTAAAAAGTGGATGCTAAAGTTATCAACTCATATAATGATCTCTCAAAAGGCATAATTAAGGAATCACTTGAAATTGTACAAAGATTGCAGTCCCTAAAAGTTAATAATAAATGAAAAAGTACTTTGATCTCTAGCAAATGGATCTGTGGCTTAAATGAAAACATTTAAAAGTAACTATTTCACACTTAAAATTTTGAAAATACAGTCAAACCTGTTTTTATGCGGTCGGTTTTTGTGCGTTATTTTTTTTAATTACATTTTTTAATTAATTTTTATTCGTTATATGCATTTGATGGAATGTTTTTTATATACTGCACAAAAAAATTGCACATAAAAATCGCACAAAAAAAAAATATCGCACAAAAACCGACCGCATAAAAACAGGTTTGACTGTATGTTTTATGTATTATTATATTTTTTAAATAATTTTTAATATTATTATTATTGTAAATTTTATTTTATTGTTTTTTATACTTGTAAATCCTGATTCGGGATTTGTATTATGATTATTTTATTTGTTTTGCTATGCACATAGCTTTGTTTTATTGTCTATAATTTTAAGAATGATTTGATTTTCAAAAATATTAGATTCTCAAATTTTTCTGTATTTCTTATGAATTTTAGTGTTAGCTGATAAGAATCAGTTTATATGACCAAAAAAGTTTTTGTATTGAAGATTTTTTAATTGCTATAAAGTGCTATTGATTCTATTACATTGGTTAGTAATGAATAAATGAACATAATAATTCATGCAAAGTTTGTAGCTTTGATTTATCACATATAAACTGGGTTACAATACAAAATGCAGTTCTTGAAATGAATTGCAGTCAAAAAAGTTTAAAAAATGCTGTTATAAATGATCAAAACTATCTGAAAATGCATGTTTTTTTCAATCAGAAATGTTAGATTGCTATATTTCCTATATCAAGTATCATAAGAGATAATCTTCTGTCCTTCTCTACAGAATCTTTAATAATGTTTTTCAATCAATTTAATATTAATTGATGCTGTATGAAGTAATAATCTGCCATGTTTTACTCATTAAAAAATTAGCCTACACATTTCCAATGTTATTTTTGAAATGTTCAGTAAACTATTTTTGAATGTATTTAAATATGACCATTTACCTATATCCATATATTTTTAATATTAGAATTGAGAAGAAATAGGTACAAGGTGATATCAAAAAATGTTTGAACTAATAATGTTGTAAACTAGCCGCCAAACTTCCCCCAGTGGTTTATTTTTGAATTAACTGCCAAATTAATAGTTATTTTAAATTTATGCTATGGTGCCACCATCTTAGTTATCTAACTTGAGTCAAGTCAACCAAGTCTTAATAACTTAGTTATCTGACTTGAGCCAAGGCTGTCTGCCCGGATTTGCCATAGAGGGCCCATGGCTAGGTCTAGTCTGTTCGGGAGCGCTGGTGTCGGCGTAAGTCTAATCTCTAAATTATATACATCCCGAAATTGAAAATCTGCCAGAGCCTTAGTAGTCTAGCTGGTAAGGCGTCGGGATGGTAACTGAAATCCCGGATTCAATTTCAGGCCAAGGCAAATTTTTAATTTGGGAAATTAGTAAAAATTAAAGTTCAACTATTAAATAATAGATGGCGCCACCTTAGCATAAATTTAAATTAATAATTATTAACCCGACAGATGGTGGCACCGTAGTAAATTTAAAATAATTATTAATTTGGCAGTTAATTCAAAAATAAACTACTGGGGGAAGTTTGGCTAGTTTAGAATTATTTGAATCGCATAAATCCTCTAGTAAAAATGAATTAATATGATTAATAAATATTAATTAATAAATAATATAAATATGATAATAAATAAATATTATAAATATGATTAATAATGCTGTATGAAAACAAAACACAGTATAGTATTGTGCTTTGAAGTGTTTTTCTCAGCATTCTTGCATTCAGTGCACTATGAGTCATTGTGCTGAGTAAATATGATTCTGCATTGCTCTTCTTTCTTTAGCATACATTACATGATTTTTTCATCACAAAAAAGTGAATGAGAAACTTCAATAATGTGCATACATCAAATTCTGCATCAAAATTGGTAAAAACACATCAGAAACATGGAAATTGCTTTAGCAAGCATTTGGTTACCAAGTTTTAAGAAAAAACAAATCTGTAAATGGCACAGACATTTAAATATGGCAAAATTCGTTAAAAAAACTTCAAACTAATTATCATTATAAATGGAGTGGATATAAACCATTCATAAAGAAATTTTAAATTTTATCATCTATTTAATTGATACAACTTTGTCTATTTTGATCTAATTATTATTACTGCAAGATATAGTTTTGCTGATTAGTATTGTTTTTTTTTAAATGATTTTTAAGAGCTAACTAAACTAATAATTCACTAGTCTCAACCATTAACCAAACTGATTTCTAAATTAATATCAGTATTAATTTATATCAATATTAAATTAATAAAATCGATTTCAAAATCAATAATTTTATTATTGAAAATATTGTTTTAAATACTAATTTAAGTTTTAAAAGCATTTCCAATCACTGTTTACTATTTAACTGCTTAAAACTCCAATCAAACTCAATTAAATACTTAGCACACTCTGCAGTTTTAGATCAATACTCTCTTTTAATTAGCTTTCGTTCAATACAAACGTTTTCGACGTTCTAACGCCATCCTCAGGTATCTTATCTTACAATACAATAGAATATTACTAAAGAACAGAACATCGCTATGGAATCTTGTTTCTTTCGAACAAAATTTTCAAATTCAAAAATTTAACTTCTAGCATTCAATTTTTATTTTTTAAGAAAATTAAAATTATTGTAAAAGATAAAGGATAAAGTAAATCTTTAAGGATAATAATTAAATAATTATCATAAATACTTGTATATAAGCTGACCCTCTTACTTCAAAATTTGGAAATCAGTAATAATTTGAAACCCATATATAAGCTGATTCCCAACTTTCAAGTGTTAGAGCAATATGATATTTATTGAAATAAATCAATAATTTCTTTTAATTAATTTTAAGAATTTTCTAAATCCTGTTAATTATTGAAATAAATAAGGCCACGTACACAAAAATCAGAATTATAGCATTGAAATATGTGATGCAATGTAATGTGAAGAAAAAGCTGGATGGAGAGCAGGATGCAATCATGTTGCATTATATTCAGTCACATTTCATTATAATATGATTTTATTGAAATGCTTATTCAGAAAAAATATTGAACAACTATTAGCATTTTTCATCATTCTTGAATTTCAACAAAAATATTTAATAAAGTGTAAATGATAAAAAAAATCAGAATAAAAACATGCAATGGAAATTTTTCTGCAACTGACAGGAGTGGAAAGTTGACCAGCATACATGCAATCATTGGAAGCAAAATCTGATATCCGAAATCAGCTAAACAAATAATCCTCCTGTATTTTCTAAATGATTTATCAATAAGAACCATATTACTATCCATATTTAACTGCTAAAAACTTCATATAATAACAAACTAGAAAAACAAGCACTCTTTGCAGTATAGTACTCTACTTAATTTTTATTAAGATACAAACGTTTTCGATGCACTTTGCATCCTCTTCAGGTACACAACACTTTCACTTAATCAAATCTAGAGACTTTTACAATATTGAATCATTCCAGAACAATTAATTTAAAAATTAATTGAATTAGATCAGATCGTTTCCGAAATCAATATAACCAATGACACAATGCTCGGAATAAAGTAAGCTAAACAGAAATTTCCCGGGAAACCAGTGACGGTAATACATTCTCAAGCATGCCACGCCTATTTAATCGGCTACCATACTTCAAGTATACTGTATTCAATAAAAAATATATGATCAAACAAAGAGTTGCGTTACATGCAAGTGTCTCAAAAAATAATTTAAAAATATGAAGATAATTTATTAAAAGTTATTTTCATTGAAATCTATTTAGAACAATTAATTTCTACAGTGCCATCACACACCGCAATGCATCAATACAGTGACTTTTACGTTTCGCGGACAAATTTCTTTAAGAATTTCAAATTTAATATATATATATATTAAAAATACAAGATATATCTGATATATTATATTCATATAATTTTATACTAAACTTATTAAATAATTAACTGATTATTATTTACACTAAAATTATTTTATGTTAACAACAATTAAAAATTATGAATAATATAAAAACTTTATATAAAAATACATGAAAATTCATATCATAGATTTAAAATATTTTTCATAAAAAGTCAGAATGAAAAAATTAATAAACATTTGACAACTGAATTTTATATTCATCCTTAGGAAAAATAAATAAATAATAGTTATTTGCAGATCTTTTTTTTTTGGGCTCTTTTCTATAGACAATTTATGCAAGTTTATTCTAATATTCTATGCATGTGTTTAGAGCATGGCTGTCCAACCCATTGCCCACCACTGTAATGAATGCAGCCTAACAGAAAATCGTAAACTTCCTTAAAACATTGAGATTTTTATGTACTTACTTTATTTTGTTTGAAGTTCGCCATAACATTATCAAATATCCCACTAGTAAAGAAAAAGAAATTTGTTTCATTCTTGTACTAAACATATATAAAAAATATTGAAGTAAATGAAGTTTTTATTATTTAAATTTCTATATACATTTTCTCTTTCCATTTTCTAAAAATGGAAAGAGAAAATGTATATAGCAAATGTATATAGAAATGTATGAAAATGGAAAGAAAATGTATCTTATGTTACCACATTTTTGCTTATTTCTCATGGTGATGGATATCATATATTGTGTATTATTTACTTTTTTCCTTAACAATTATTGTTGGAATTAGTATATTTTATGTGCAGACCAAGACAATTTTTTTCTTCAAATGTGGCCCAAGGAAGCAAAAAAGGTTGGACACCCCTGGTTTAGAGCAAAGGTGTCAAACTCACAGCCTTCAACAAATGCTTTTGCAACCCAGACAAAAAAAGTTTGACAAAATTGGTGTGCCTGAATTTTACAAATATTTATCTGCCAGGTTTGAAAATATGAGAAAATTCGCACATGAAATTATCTCCATATTTGGAAGTACCGGTACTTTTCGTGCAAGCAGTTATTTAATGAAAGGAAATAAGTCTTCTTTAAAGATCTAGAATTACTGGCATTCACCTTCAATCAGTTTTAAAAGTAATCACTGCAAATAAGATTATTCCAAAGTAGAAAAGTTGGTAACAGAGAAGATATGCTAAATGTCAGGAAGCCAACATTAATTTTACTATTGTCTTATTCTATTTTTTGAAATAAAGCTATGTTTCACAAAAATTGAAGTTCTTTTTGTGACCCACATAAACTTTACACCTTATTTATTTGGCTCACGTTAGCCTTTGAGTTTGATACCCTTGGTTTAGAGCAGGGGTTCTTAACTAGGGGTATCCATATCCCTTGGGGATATGGGAACCAAATGATAAACTCAAGTTGTTGACATATACAATAAATAAATTCAAGTTGTTGACAATATTTGAAAGTCATAATGGTAACTAATATAAGGAATGGTGATGATTATTTTGACAGTCAAGTGAAGGGGTATGAGACCATTGGACAATCCATTGGGAGTCTAGTCATCAAAAAAAAGTTAAGAACTCCTGGTTTAGAGTATATTAAATATAAATTCTTTATATTACATTTTTCAGATATTTTAAATTACCAAATTATTATTTCTAAATATAGGAAGTTCTCAGTTTACAAGTTCCTAGGTTTGAGTTTTTTCAAACCTAGGAACTTATTAACTAATAAAAATATGAATCTTAATTGCTAAATATTCATAAAATGGCATTTCAATCCATACATATAAATATACAATACAGTACAACTGGATTTGTAGCAAAAACTCCATTGTCTGCTACGAAATTGAAAAAAATCAGAATGGAGGTCAAAAAATATAGTAGTATGCCTTCTATTTTACTGGCATGTTATGTAAATAACTTTCATTCCCAGTTTCTGCCTGATAGTAATTCCTCTGTATAAAAGCTCATCTGCTTATCTGTTAATAATAATGAAAAATAAAAATTCTTTAACAGATATAATAATAAATTATTTATATCATATAATTTGCTTAACAAAAGTTCAACAAGACTGCACAAAACACAAACCAAAAAATAAAACTCCAAGCCCTTCAGCAGTCAAAAAACTTTAATCAGAAACGTTTTCAATGCACTTGATGCCTTCATCAGCTGTTGCTACAAGACTCACCTTGTTATTTTGTGTAGTTGGTCCCATTCTTGTGTAGAACAGGGGACCAACTACATAAAATAAACATACATAATAAAATTTAAAGGGCAGGATCACATCTAGAAGCATTCTCCTTAGCACCACCTGCCTGCAAAGCCATATATTTCATTAGACATCAGATCTTCTAAGAATACATTATGTAGATTATGAAAACAAAAACTATACAAAGTTATACAAATTTTTAAAAGTTATCTAAAATCTACACAAATTTAAAATATGTACAATTTATCCACAAATATTTAAAAAAAATGTATTGAAAATGTTTCTGATTAAAGTTTTTTGACTGCTAAAGGGCTTGGAGTTTTATTTTTTGGTTTTAATTTGCTTAATTTTAAAGGCTATATTTTCATTTCTTTACATAAATAAATCATTAAATAAACTATTGATTTTATTGGCCTTAATTTTATTGTGGTCAAATTTCATTGGTGAGAACAGAACTCCTGATCTTCCACTATGGGTATGGGTAGCCTTTGATGGGCATTGGAATGCCCGATTGATTGATATTCTGGTTGAAAACAGTGTATATGTGTTGTGTGTATATGTGTTGTGTGTATATGTGTTGTGTGTATATGTGTTGTGTGTGTGTGTGTTGTGTGTGTGTATATGTGTTGTGTGTGTGTATATGTGTTGTGTGTGTGTGTGTGTGTGTGTGTGTGTGTGTTGTGTGTGTGTTGTGTGTGTGTTGTGTGTGTGTTGTGTGTGTGTTGTGTGTGATATATCAAACCACAAAGTCTCATGATTGAATTTTGAACATTCCAATTTAACAAAATGACATTACAATCTTTGTAAAAAAAGAACTGATGTGGAGATGAGCTAAAGTATATTGTAAATTGTTTTGATTTCAAACAGAAAAGTTCATTAATAAAATCTTGAAAATAGAAAGATTTAAATAATGATGATATTCTTCTATTATTAACTTGTTAAGCAGCATCCAATAAAATAATTGAATGAATTTTTTAAAGAACACTGACAATACCATTAGTATCATTAATAAAAATGATATTAGGAGAGAAACAAATTTTTAAAGGAGATTCAGAATTTTTTATTCTATAATAAAAACTTTTTTCTGTAAAGAAGTCTGGCTATCAGTTTCTCTTGACCATTTCTTCAACAACACTGAAAATAGTCTGTTCACTGACATAGGACTTTCAAGGGAATTAAAAAAAGAGATCCAAACTCACTTATATTAATTGAATCATCAGTCAATTATATCATCAATGTACTAATTAAAGAAAAAATAAAAATGCATTTCATTTTAAATTTTAGATATAAATTTTTCAATGTTGAATGCATCTTTATTTTACCCATTTAAAAAAGAAATTTACTTTTTGTAATTTCACTTAAATTAACAATTTTTTGGAATCAATTAAATTACATATGATGGATAGTTGTTATACTGGTATATCTCACATTAATGGTGGCTGATTTGGCAAAAAGCTTTCTGCCAAATCAACCAAACCTAAAAAAATCTGAAACCCAAAGAGAATGTCAATTAAATGACATGTTAAACTTTCATCAGACAAAGTCTGATGAAAAGTTGGAAGTTTAACATTTGGTCATTCAATTGACTCATATTTTATTATTGTTTTTTCTTATAAATCTGTTCGTGACCAGATCATTAATAGTTTTAGCAGTTTTGTCAAACCAGAAAAGTTATCATCATGTGTATCTATTGTATCACATGAAAAGATAATAATTGAAATTAACAAATTTGATTATTTAGTACTTCATAAATAATCAGTTTTATTTAAATTATTGCACTTCAGTATATAATTTTCTTCTCTAAGAAAAATTAGTGATGCATGAAATTAAAATAATTTATAAAAAAGTATAGGAACTTGATATCAAATGAAAAATAAAAACTATAAATGAGAAAGTAAAAAAGTTTATTAAAAATCATTTTATAGTAACCATATTTTTTTATTTTTTATCTCAGAGTATCATGATGCATTAATAGGTGATAAATTAATAAATAAATAGTTCAATTTATTAAAAATCTCTCTCTAGTCATTTGTATATCTGTTACTATCTGCTACAAATTTTTGTTTATGATAAAGGTTTGAAGATTTATTCAAAGGTTTACTCTTAAAAAATGAAAATTAGTAATAGTATACAAAAATATAAAAAAAAATAGTACAGACATCCCTCCTATAACATGGTAGATAGGTTCCTAAAAAAACACTGTGTTGTGTGAAACTGCATTATAAGAGACCCAGAGCCAATAAAAGGATAGTTACATTCCAAAACCAATTAAAAACAAATAACTTTAATTCCACATAAAAAGTTTAATTTTTATTAAGAATATTAATAGCAGGAAACATTAAAAAAGAAAAAATATATATATGTAAGAAAAATAAAAAAATATGCATAAAACAAAAGGAAAAAAATTATACAGTTTATATAACATTCATTTAATAATTGTATCTTCCTTACCACTGTTTTGTTAAAACAAGAACGTTTTTTCTTTAACAATATACTGAATATTTGGAACACAAAATATTCAATTGTTGCCAATTAACAACTCCAAAATTAATTCAATTTCAAATTGAAATCTAATTTTGACTACATGTCGTCCCTCTCATGGCAAACTAGTGAAATTGCATTTATGACTAATTTTAGAAAAGTATTTCCCAATGATTTCATTTTATGTGTGTATTGTGTGTCCATAGTGTGGATTTACAAAACTTAATGAAAATTTTTTGTCTTGTAAGAGAATAAATCTAATTTTTTAAATGTGTTAAGTAAAAACAGTGTTGTAGAAGTACAGTGTATATATGAGGGTTTCCACAATTTTCAAATTGTGTCAGAATGAAATAGTGTTGTAGAAAACTGTTATAGAAGGGATACCTGTATTTCCAAAAGTATAACAAATGCAAACTGAGCACTCAGTCATTTCTTATGATATAGCTCAGACATCAGTGAATTCTGCTCTCACTGAGGAATTATAAAATGTGCAGTCCAATTTCACTTTTAAATTATCCATTTTTAGTCTTATCATTAACTTAATTTATTGCTATTAGCAAACAATTGTCATAACTATGGTCAGGATCTCATTGATCATATCCTAGTTATGTCAATTATATTAGAAGTTTGGTTTTTTGTTATAGGAATTTGTATTCATCAGCATTTCTGTTTCATCCACTGCTGGCTTTATATAGTACTTTAACCATCTTTTTCCATTTTTTTTCTAATTTATCTATCTTGTGCAATCTGCATCCACTGAGAACAAATTAATTTTCTTATATCATCTCTCCACCGTTTGTATTTCCTGCAAGGATGTCTTTTCCCTGTCTTGGTGCCATTCTGTAATTCTTTTTGTCCATCAATTATCAGTGTATCTCACTAAATAGCCTGTCCAATGGCACTTCTGCTTCCAATTGCGACCAATGTGTCTTCTACTTTGGTTTGTTCTCTTAGCTACATGTTGGTCTTGCAGTCTCTCTTGGTATATCCTAACATGTATCTTTCCATGATCCTTTGAGTTGTTACAAAGAAATTGGAATAGAAATTAGTAAGGCTCCATGTTTCACAGCCATATGTCATTACTGATAGTAAACACATGTTGAAGTGTTTCCTTTTGAGGCATATTGGTTTGGAGCGCAATAATTCGAATTTTGGTATCAAATTATAAACCGCGATAAATCGAAAAACGCGATAATCGAAACCGCGATAATCGAGGTATTCCTGTATATAATATATCGAATTCGATTAAATTAATTTTCTACCAAGAGATGGCACTTCAAGTTTCAACGTAAAATTTCGACTATCACATTTCATTTTTATTTCGAAAAATTAATAATATTAATACTATTAATAATAATAATAAAATTTTTAAATGATAAATATTCACTAATATTAATATATAATTTATCATTTTAATATACAGCTTTATACAATTGTTTGACCATAGATTACACACTTTACAAATATATTTATAGGAAAACGTCATATTTAAATTGTAATTTATTATATTTTATAAAAGTTCAATAATTTATTTAAATTAAGAATGAGAAAAATGACATCACGCTGAATCTACAATCATTACTTGCCTAAACACTGTGATCGTTAATCGCCATCTGTTGTCCACTTTTGTAACTATTCTAGTTCGATTTCTACATTTAAAATAATCTAACATGCAATTTCATAATTCATAAGCACAAATTAAGCGTCAACTGACGAAGTAAATGTTGATCCGCTGTTAATGTGCCAAAACGTATCCGATTCTTTATGAAAAAAAAGCAAAAATAATTATGCTTTCACAATTACATAATCGTTTAGATTTTAAAGAGAGAGGGTCGCCGTTGGTCAAATTTTAATGGTGGTCGTTAGATCAACTTGACATTCTTCCAACAGTTAAACTTTGAAAGTCGTTAGCGACATCGTTAACGAGAGAATATTCCCAAACCAGTGCAAATGACCCGTCTTTACCCAAGTAATACAATACAGAAGCTGTCATGATATCAGCATTTCGATGACCCAAACGTCGTAATATTTCTATCAAGAAGATTCGGATGTTAATAGATTAACTTATAATTGATGGAATTTTATTTGGCGCCATTTATAAATCCTTAAGCCTCTGAGAAATAACTTATTTAGCTCTTATTTTTATTCTGCAGACGGAACAGTTTATTTCTCTATTGCAGAGGAGGAGGGTTGAACACAATGAATCTGCACCTCTTCATTGTTAGTGTTTTCCCTATATTACTCTTCCACGGTGCCTGTATTTTACAACATAATGGGCTCTCCTGTGGGGGCTGCTCACTTCCACAGATTTACTAACTTAGCCAGGTTTGGTTGAATACATATCCCGGTATTAACTCACTTTTGTTCTGTAGTAACAAAATACACATTTACATCGTTTCAGCACCTTTTTTTTATATTTGTTGACGTACTCGCATTATAAACTGATATAATTTAATTAATTAGTAAGTAAGTAAGTAAAATTATAACTAATTTCAGTTTTTGAATTACTCATATTCGTTTTACGGTTCTATTTGGCTTCTATTTTTCAAACTATCAAAATTCGCAACAATAAACAATTATATACTTATAAGAGATCTTTACGTAATTTAATACATATAAAATAAATATATATATTTAACTTAATACATTTAATAATTTAAATTTTCAGAAATGCATTTCTTTTTTAATATTACTATTTTAAAACATCTATTTATTTTCAAATTTATTCTGGAATCTCATCTTATTTCCATTTCTTTGACAATAAAATGAATATTTTGTCCCATGTATATACAAATTCTTTCTAGTTTGAAGATATAAGATGCGTCAGAAAAAAGCAGAAAACTAGATCTTTTTCTCTGGATTTATATTCAGGTCGAAATTGAAGATTTGAAAATGTTGATAAGTCGAAAAGTAAAGGAAGGGGAGGGTAAAATATAAGGAAGAATGTCAAAATGACTAAGAAAATTTTAAGAAAAATGGTGATAGCGTAGCGTAGATTTTCTTCCGCGTTACATTTACTCCAGAATGTAGACGTACTTCCTCATATTTGTAATCTAGTGCGCGAGAAATATGTAAGCAATAAATATATGATACATCTCATATATTCTCTACATTCAATATACTATTAAGATGTATCATAAAGTTTAAAAATGTTGCCTTGGAGAGTTATGATGCTGATATATTTTAAATTATAATATCTAAATGCACATTCAAATATATTTTACATATATATGATAATGGAAGGATAATAATAGATTTATGTATTCTTCTCATATATTTGATTATCTAAAGATATTATTTCGAATTTATCCAGAATTCAAAACTAAAAATTATATAAATATTCGTTAATTAAAATGACATCTAACAAAAGTTTGAAGAATTTAAAGAATTTTTTGTTATTTTTCTATACAATTTTAAGTAATTAAGTTTGGAAGCAAGTTTTAAAATTAATATGTCATGATTTGTTATGTCATAAAAAATTCTGATATCGAATAAGTTGAATCTTCATTATAAAAAATAAAATTAATTTCTGTCTCTTTGTTATTAGACACATATCTATAAATATTTTATGTTAGTAATAATGGAATAAAGTCATCTACGAGATCTCATTATATTTATGTTTGAGTAAAGTGCACGGCTAAAGAATGCACTCTGGTAATAGAGGGCAAGATGCATCGTTACGTTCTTTTCTTTAAGTACAGAGAGATAATAGGCAAGTTCAGAATGAAAGCCAGTGCGTCATCATTACTATGCGCGCATTTCTATAGTATAAAAGAAAATGAGTGAAAGTTTTATGCTATGGTAGCTGTGCTATAACTAAATGAATATTTTAGTCGGTTGCAAATCCATCATAAGGAATGATGATCAAAGGAAACTTCAGACACTTCTGTGAATGCAGCGAATGCGGGTGCGTTAGTGGTTCCCTCTAGTGACGAAAAGCTGCAGCGTATCGGCGTCTCTTGACTGCAGCTAGTCCCATTCTCGTTGCGCCATAGTGTACGGTGTTGAGAAGGGAGTGTGTGTGGTGTTAGGACCATGTGGTCACTTCTTGTATTGTGTCTTGTGGCCGGAACGAATTGTTTGGCCGAATCTGTATACGATGCGCTTCAATCCAAAGAGGAATTCTCCAAGGTAGGTCTAACCGCATCTAACTCGCTGACGTCATTAATAGGTTCATTGTTGCATTAAATTTTGATAACTGTATATGGGGTCAGTGCTGTTGGTAGGGTATTCTTTCTTTCTTTCTAATTATTGCTATTTTCGGTCGACTTGGCCGAATCTGTATACGATGCGCTTCAATCCAAAGAGGAATTCTCCAAGGTAGGTCTAACCGCATCTAACTCGCTGACGTCATTAATAGGTTCATTGTTGCATTAAATTTTGATAACTGTATATGGGGTCAGTGTTGTTGGTAGAGTATTCTCTCTTTCTTTCTAATTATTGCTATTTTCGGTCGAGTTTTATTTATTAGAATAGAATTTAATGTAAAAATTAGCGGTTACAATGATGGATATGTTAAGGGAATATTAAATGAAAGTGCAAATGCTAAGCGTGGTTGTGTATATAGGACAAACGGTAATCTACGTTCATTCGCTAATCATTATTAACTACCATGCTTTGCATTAACTCGTGTGTATGAAAACATTAAATATTACGGAAGTCAAAAATTAGCAATACAATTGGTAAATACATAAATAAATTTTATTATCTTGATTATAAATGGTTAATCAGGAAATTTATAAGATTCAAATTAAGTCCTTTGAGAATGATTTCTCAACAGATGCTCGAGACAGATGTTTAAAAGATTTAAAAAACCTATTTCGACAACAATAAAAAGATGTGGCGTCCACTCGTGTCATACAATTTGTTCGACTAGGAACCATATCAACGGATGTGTACTTAAAAGAATTGGTGGATTAGGATTGTTAGAGGGAAAAAAATGGGGAAGTTAAAAAATTTTTGCACTCTTTTAATTAGATGTGTGATATTTTATGTTGTCGCGCTGATGATAAGAGCGCATTTTAATGCAACTTTTTGTATTAGATTGATTGAAGGTGGAGAAATTTATCTCATCTTCAGTGAAATATTTATTTCTCCATCAGAACTTTCGCTATATTTTGTCTATATATATATTTATATACAGTAGCTGCTTCGTTTTATTTGAGTATTATTTAACTCTCTTATTGTGATTCCTAGGTGTGTTTCATGTTATGATAGCAGTGTTCTCTTCGTTTTGTGATAGTCTCATTTGCTATATCCTGTTATTTTTCTTTTATCTCAGGCTACAATCTGGGGATTTTCGATATATGGTTACTACTGGCCTTTTCCTTCTCTGTTCTTGGGTATATAAATAGTATATAGGTCTACTGTTTTATATAGTTTTGCTTGGCTTTCTTTACTTACTAAATTGTATATATATAAGCCACTAAGAGTGCATGAAAAAGTATATACAGTAATCATTTTTAGTGAAGAAATAATAACTGTTTACAATGTATTCATTCTTTGAAAAGTGAAATAACATTCAACAAATAAATGCACATAAATTTGAGTTCATAATATATATTTTTTTTCTCTTTAAGAGTAATGAATTATATGTTCAGTACGTTAGACTTAATGTACTTCCAGAACGGAAAGGAGATCATCCATTCTGTTATAGTATTATTATTATAACAACAAAAATTAGAAAAAGTATCAGTTAATGTTAAAAACTCCTAAAATTTTGTTTTAAATAATGTGTATCAACTCAAAAAGATAAATAATTTAAAAAACATGAAACATTGCCTTCATGAGGTTAAATCTACGTATATGTAATTACATATAGATCTACTTTTTTAAAAATCGAATTTATACATCCAACAACTCAGTCATAGGTAAAATCAATAAATGAACTATATATAGACGAATGTGATAATAACGTCAAGCTGCAGTAACCTTTCAGTTAGTAATAAAAGGACAAATCTGGAAAATATTGATATATTCAATAAAAATATCGACTTTAATAAATCTATATCATTAGATTGGGAGAAAATAAAATATTTCGGGCATAATGTATATGATTGTGCTTTCACTGCCTTACTTGGCAAAGATATTTTCTTAGAACGTATTTTAAAAAAAGGTAGAATGAATTATTGATTGACCTCATTCCGTTTCGGTGGTTGTTTTTTTAATCTTTTAATGTGAAATAGAGATTATTTTAAAAAATCTCAAAATAATCATGTTCTTTATTTCCGATTTTCGATTTAATAGAGGTAAATTTACGAAATTATTTCCAACTTACTATTATCGAAAAGTAGAAACATTTCTAACATAGAATATACCGAAATTATGTTGTTCGTACAATTAAACTGTGTAAATATCCGTCCGTGAGGTAATCTCCTGAATTAATGGCGAACATATGAAACTAGCGAGTTCCGTAAAACGTTAATATTACTGCGTTAAATACCGTATTCGAGGTTTATCGCAGAGAATAGAAGATATGGTAGTGTTTAAGTGAATATATAAATGCAAATAGAAGCTATATATAAACATATATACCGTATATATAGAGAATATAGATTATGACAACGGAGAACATCACCGACGCGATGACGCCGCCGTGCTATCTACAAAAGAAATGGCTGACCCAGTTTCTGTAAGTGTCAATCAATAATTTCTGCTGCATCGACAATCAGTCGATGTTGTGCTTGATTCCCGTGTAAATTAGTGTTTATTATACCATAAATAAAATTTTTCTACTGCGTCTGAACGATGTTTAATCGTAGAAAAACGTTGTTTATAAGAATTTTAAAATAAATGTTCCGAGTAAATAATATTCTTTACTCTATCTCTCGGAATATTGACTGAGCTAAATTTGTGTGGCTTTTACAGCGACACACCCTTAAGGACCAAAGATTGTCCGAGTTCGATTTTTGAAGCAAAGTCGAGTAAAAGTCATCTTAGTTTTTAAGGTACTTAGATGTGGTAAGAATAGGAAAGATTACATCCTAATTAGATTTTTTTCAAGGACTTATAAAAAATCAATTGACAAATCGCGAGGTATTTTTAGATCGTTTTGAATATTATTGGAAACAACTAAGCTTTCGATATAATTAATCACGCTCTCTTGAAAGATAGAACGATTGATAAGTACCCAATATCTCTAGTAAGAGTTTGATATCTTTATGATCAGCCTAAAATTATAGGGAAGATAAGACGAACTCTGGAGAGTTGTTAAACTTTTAAAGGCAAATGGTATGCTTGATATTAAAAAAGAAAATATTATACATCTGTATAGTCCAAATGGTTTAAAATATATATAAATACCAGTATATGGTTTTTACTATATTTTAAAATCAATATTTTATCAGATACTATATATTTTATGAAACATTATATTATTGATTAAAATTTCAGAGGCTAAATTATTTAAAAATTAATTTGAATTTTTTCTTGAAAATTAATATTTTGAGATTACAACAGCATTTACTGATCTTATTATTAACTAATGTAATTTTATACTAATTTTAAGTTATTTTTATTGACTTAATAAAATGGAAAATGCAAATGAATAAGAAAAATCTCATTTTTACTCTATTACAAAACTAATTTACTCAAAGTTTAATCATTAAATTTGGAATGTTTAATTTACGAGTCTATAAACCTATACTGTAATGCAATTGAACACTAGCCTGTAATAAAGCAAAGTAAAAATGTTAAGCTAGAAATTTTGCAAACAATGGCATCAACTAGCTGTTTTTATATTGATTTCCTTCTAATACGATATTTGATAATGAAATTTGCTGCTATTGTAAAATGCCACATGTCAGAACAAAAGATTAAGCTATATATAATCAACTCGTAAAACGTTGTTTGTTCAATACCCTTAAGCCCTTTCATCGAATTATTAATCTTAAATCTATTTATGTTTCAGTTGTTTGTCTTTAGTTTAGAAATTAATTATTTTTCCATTATTTTTCTTATTATAGAAGAAGAAATTGAAGAAATTTGTTGCGCTGTGTTTCTTTTGTTAGTTTGTTTTTGTTATCGTCGAAAGTAATGAAATTTCTTGACCAGTTTCTTCCGGCTAACGATCAAATTTATGTCAGTTCATTCTGTTCAATAAAAAAAAAATTGTTAATCAGCTTTATTCAATAATGACAATAACGTGTAAGCTGCATTAACAAAATCATTTTTTTTGATGTTGAATATAATGAAATCCATCATTTTCGACTAGCGATTGAATTTTTAATGATTACTTTCGGCATTACTGGTTAAGATCTATTAGTTCTTTTCAATAAAATAACACGTTAACCATTTTAACAATATTAACAAACGAAAGAGAGAAATTTATTATGCATGAGTAATTGTTTTATGCCATATCAAAATAACAAAATTACGATTTTAATATTGTTAATTTCTGTTAAGATCTAAGTTGATATTTATTAACTGTATGAGTAGAAATTTAATTCATTTGAATACTCGAGATAATGATTTATTATTCGATAGAAAAGCATCAAAAGGTTTCGCAAAGGAAATACGATATTGTTAAGAAAGCAATCATTATAGGATTTAAATTGCCGAAATCTGAAACTTTTCACAAGACTGCTTGCTAAAATATGAAAGGTTTAGTACTTCAGAAATATGCTGACTCACTGAATCCTAACAAATGTTTGGATTTTATGGCTGTACATTTTTGTCTCTCTGATACATATATACTATATATATATATATATATATACACTGTATATTTTTTCTTTTTTTCACTTAAGATGAGAGAAATCAATACAGTTACATAATGGTGTTATTGAACGCATCAATATGTCTAAATGAAGCAATTTAAACCCACAAATGGCGTATTAATAGCTACATAAAATTATTTTTGGAAAGTTTTTATCTATCTCAAGTAAGTAATCTCTTCTTGGAACTGGTAAAAGTAATTTTGAGGGACTAAAGAAAATTATTTATAAAATATTTAAAAATATACTTCTAAGTTTTAGGAATTTTATTTATTGCAACATAAATTTCTTGATACAGTTACAGTATCATTCGAATTTGATATTATAGAACTCTTTAATGGTAAATAGCTAATTTTTAATAAGTTTACATTAAATTTAGATAGAGTATAATGTATTTATTTTAAACTTAACAAGTTAAAATTTTTCTTATATTTACTCTAATTTGCATGATTGTTTAAATATTCGATTTTTCAATGTTTTAGAATATAAAAATTATTTTAATACTTAAATTGATTTATTTCAAATTTATGAGTGAATTAATTAATTTAATAAATTATTTAGATTAACTTGTTTAACAAATTAATTTTTTCGATACTTTTAATGTGTCTCTAATTAATGTGTATCATGTTTGATTGTACTAAAACGCATTACACTCTTTACTTTAGTATTGCGAAATATTTTAATGCTGCATTGCACAAAAAACTGATATTTTCAATTCCATAATTGCTATACAGCATCAAAAAGTTTTCTTTTTAAAATTGCATAAGACATTTTAATGTATATTGAACAGAAATTAATATTTTTAGAGTTATATTGCCACCGAAACAAATTTTTTTTTAAATTTCTAAATTGTATATTTTTGCATTAAATTCTAAAGTGATTTATTGTATAATATCCTGGAAACGTGCGTATGTTTCGAAATATAAGGTATAATAATATTTAAATGAGCTGAAATAAAAACATGCTGAAGGAAATTTCAATATATTTTTTAATTATAGATGCGGTGGAAAGACTATGATTGATTAATGACTAAATAATAAGATCTACATAGACTAAAAGTAAAAAGTTATTTAAGAATATTTAAAAACTTGATGTTTTGAATGTCGAACAGTAATATAATATTTATGGAAATTTTCTGCGATAAATTATTTAAATACATATACAAATACATTCAAATTTTAATTACGCATTTAGACTACAAATTTATGGAAAAAGTTTATTTATTTATTTCGTGATTCCTACATAATCGAAGTTAATCGCTTTATAAGTTTGTTATTAAATTATGAAAATGGAAAGATTAAACTCAACAACAGAAAATACTTTTGAAAATCAGTCTAGTAGAAAAAAATCATAAAGTAGATTTTAATCATATTCGTGTTATCAATCTGCTGCAGTCCCGTTTGAATTTAAAGCGAATAAACAATTATGCAACACGTGGCCATTATAACTAAAACAGGCATTGAAGAATATAAGAGAAGTCAATAATTCTTTTTCAGTGAAATGAATATCAAGAGAACAAATAATATTACTGTTCTTGTGAAACAATTGGTGCTTCAGTGCACAATTACTTCACAGGCGCCGAACTAAAGTGCATCTCTTTACTTGCTCTACTTGTTACAGTTATTAAGAAGACTTTAAAATGAACTGTTGAGAAATTATGCAAGAACAAGCTTCGCTTATTACTATTTTTATTTTCTTTAATCATTTTATATTGGTAATTTATAAGTTTATGGGTAGTAATAGGTCAAGCATTTCATAAGAAAATTATGCTGATTTTTTCAATCAGTTATCGTTAGTGTGAAATAAGTGCAATATTACTGATTAGTTTTTAAGCGGTGAAGATGACATACATTCTGATAAAGAAAATGATAAAATGGTGACAAGTGAATTCTTTATAGTAATGAAATTGATAAAAATAATTAATAATGAAATTTATTAATCATATCATTTTATTAATGACACAAAATTTAAATATGATTTGTTTTCGCAATGTGTAACTTGATATAATTCATAAAAACAGCCGAAATGTCAGTTTTAACAATTCGTTAAAATGGACTTTTGTCTATATGTTCCTGTTTTCTCAAAAGGGATAAAATAAACGACAGAGTCTTTTATTTTGTGAAACAAACAATAGTTTCAGAAGATAAAAGACTAACTTTATTTTCTTGGGAAATGTCTGAAACAATATGCCGAACATAATCTTAATTAAACGGAAATTTTAGCGATAATAGATAATTTAAACAAGATATTCCATGAAAATTTATAATACAATTGTTTACAGTTTAAGTTTGATACCCGAGCGGTAATAAAATTTTAATTAATAAACAAATGCGTAATACTATTTTTTATATACAAAATAGAAATTCCCTCCTCATATTAAAATATTTATAAAGAGTTTTCGAAAACTTGGAAGATATTAAATTTTTTTCCTTAATTTCCCCTTTTTGTTCAAGAAATGCTTTTATTTCAACAATCAAATTAAGAAAACGTTCATTAGAACGTTTTCTTAATTTGATTGTTGAAATAAAAGCATTTGCCTTTGTTAAGTCACCTCATTCTGTATAAGTTAAAAACGTGGCCGTTTACTTGATCCTGCTTCAGACACAATTAAGAATTCTTTTTTGTTGTTATAAAAGTATTTTTATCCAAAAATAACTTTAATAAATTTGTGAATTATTGGATACAACTATTCAACAGATAATTCAGTCGTTAATATCAAATTTCAAGCATTATACCGTTGCGTTGTCGTCGTATGTACACATTTTAGCACGAATGCGAATGATGCAAACCGAGTCCGCACGAGCTTTTTCCC
Source organism: Olivierus martensii (assembly GCA_000484575.1). Taxonomy (NCBI): domain Eukaryota; kingdom Metazoa; phylum Arthropoda; class Arachnida; order Scorpiones; family Buthidae; genus Olivierus; species Olivierus martensii. Next base: position 61,240 of record AYEL01057508.1, on the reverse strand, counting down.
GCACAGCCTCAATTTTTTTTAATTTTGTAAATTACAATTCTCGTTCAGTAGATAGAAACGCTATATTAGTAATTTTGCTTTTTCCCGCACAGCCTCAGAGGCAACTGCTGTCGGTAGATTAAAGGTTTCCGTGCTAAATTTGGACATATTAAAAATATTTAGACTACATTTTTTAGTTATTAATTAATTTTTTATAATTTTGTAAATGAAAATTCTCGTTCAGTAGATAGAAACGCTATTTTAGTAGATTTGCTATAAACTGAAACTAATAAAAAGATGGAAATAAAATTACTACTACTTATTTTAAAATAATTTTCATATGATTAAGAAAATTTAAAAAATGATATTTTTAAATTAAATTTTGGAAATCTTACCGTGGGCGCATAACAGACCAACTGCGGGCGCGGGGTTGGCCACCACTGCTATACAATATCAAAAACTCCTATTTTTCTGCTAAATTGCGTAATTTATTTTAGTGCTCGATTGAACGAAGTTTGATATTTTTATTGTTATATTGCACCGTAACAAAAATATTATTTTTTACGGTGCAATATAACAATAAAAATATTATATAAATGAGCGGAAATTAAAAACAATATCTAAGTAATTTATTTAAGAATATTTAAATGCTTGATGTTCAGAATGTGGAATAGTAATTATATATTTATGGGAATTTGCTGTTTTAAATTATTTAAATAAATAAAATTATTTTTATTTATTTAAATAATTCATAACAGCAAATTTGAATGTATTTTAAATAAAAAATACTTATAAATTTAATAACGCATTCAAACTACAAATTTATCGAAAAATCAGTTTATTTATTTATAGAACAAATAATATTACTGTTCTTGTGAAACAATTGGTGCTTCAGTGCACAATTACTTCACAGGCGCCGAACTAAAGTGCATCTCTTTACTTGCTCTACTTGTTACAGTTATTAAGAAGACTTTAAAATGAACTGTTGAGAAATTATGCAAGAACAAGCTTCGCTTATTACTATTTTATTTCCTTTAATCATTTTATATTGATAATTTATAAGTTTATGGGTAATAATAATCAAACATTTCATGAGAAAATTATGCTGATTTTTTCAATCAGTTATCGTTAGTGTGAAATAAGTGCAATATTATTGATTAGTTTTTTAAGCGGTGAAGATGACATACATTCCGATAAAGAAAATGATAAAATGGTGACAAATGAATTCTTTATAGTAATGAAATTGATAAAAATAATCAATAATGAAATTTATTAATCATATCATTTATTAATGACACAAAATTTAAATATGATTTGTTTTCGCAATGTGTAACTTGATATAATTCATAAAAACAGCCGAAATGTCAGTTTTAACAATTCGTTAAAATGGACTTTTGTCTATATGTTTCTGTTTTCTCAAAAGGGATAAAATAAACGACAGAGTCTTTTATTTTGGGAAACAAACAATAGTTTTAGAAGATAAAAGACTAACTTTATTTTCTTGGGAAATATCTGAAACAATATGCCGAACATAATCTTAATTAAATGGAAATTTTAGCGATAGTAGATAATTTAAACAAGATATTCCATGAAAATTTATAATACAATTGTTTACAATTTAAGTTTGATTCCCGAGCGGTAATAAAATTTTAATTAATGATCAAATGCGTAATATCGTTTTTTATAAGACAAAATAGAAATTTCCTCCTTATAGTATTTAAATATTTTAAATATTTATAGAATTTTCGAAAACATGGAAGATATTAAATATTTTTTCTCCGTAAACAAAATAAGATTTATCAAGAATGCAATAGAAAAACCTCTGATATAAAATAGAAAGACTTTTTTACTTTTACCGAAAGTGGAAAAAGTTATTCAAAAATTATCGGCCTTATTGTAAAATTCAATCTATAAGATACGTTATTCATACTAAATTTTTCCTAATCGTATATTGTCGAGTAAGGAACAAAACTTATATTGTCATCAATCACGGACTTTTTTCTCCATGACATTTTTTAGTATCGTCATTCTGATTCATTGTACAAGTGGAAAAAAATAAAAAAAAATTATATCACGATCAATGAACAAGAAAAGAAATCATCAATATAACGAGCCTTTTTATAAACATAAAGTACAACAGTTTGGGAAAGGACCCCCATTTTTCAATAAAGATTTTCCAGCTGAACTTATGACTTCAAAACGTCTTCTGATTTTAAGTTGTTCATAAGGAGGAAAACTTTCTATAATCATAAAACTGAACAGTTTTCTTTCTCGGAATCTTGTTTTTCTTTCTTGTTCTCTCGCTTCCTCGCAAATAAATAGAATGTACGAAAAAGGAAATTTGCCGTTGTAAGAATTCTCATTCGGTACCTTTTATTAGAATTTTTGTTGCCTGAGGCAGCAGTTTATAGCAAAAAGAATTCCCCAGCTTAATGGTAACAAGGTTTTAGCAACGATATTTTCGGATAGATCAAGATAATTTAGGATTTTCAGATTAATGAATAATTTCATTTGTTTCGAAACAAATTTTCTGTCTCGTTAAGTAAGTTATCTTTCAAAATAAATTACCGATATAACCTAGAGGCAATGCTTTTCATCTATTTATTTGTTTTATGTTGCACATTTTACATTAAATGATGGCAATATACATTCTAAGACGAAGGCTCGCTTCTCTTAACATATGTAAACTTGAGCACTAATCTTCTTATATTAGCCATTCTCTCAATACTAAAGATCTCTTCATTACAATAACAAATTTAGCTTTTAATAAATTTTTAAATTATCATACATCTTTAACGTCTTTTGAAGGATTTTTAGAGCTAATCACAGCTACGTTCATCAATGCGAGAATTTTCGAATTTCATCAATGCTACAAAAATGTAGGAAAAATTCGCAAGTGTCAAATTTGTGGAAGACATTTTGGAGCTAATGTATCCCATTACAGTTCTAGACACGTTTTCATCAGTATTTTAAATGAGTTGGGGTTCGGAAATTTCTCAGCTCAAGTTGATTCTTCACCAAAAGTGCTGATGTATTACGACCTCTACTTTGTATCCAGTTTTCTGCTTTATCGTCTCTGTAAGAGCTTTTCCATCTGAACACTTAACAGAAGGTTAACTTCGTTAAATTGAACACAGCTTTACTCTATCGTTCTGTAACCTGAAAATGAGAAATTATGAGATTTCTTAAGTGATAGTCATCAAATGTGAAATGATTTACCATCTATTTCTTGGTATAAGAATCTAAACGTACACTTATTAAATAAATCATAAAAAAATTCGAACTAGAAAATCACATTGGAGACATTGCAATATACTTTTGGGAATAGCTAACATGTTGTTTCTTTCTTTATTCTTATCCGGAGATGCCTCGGTCCTTTCAAAATCCTTTTGTTACTCCCTAGAGAGTTATAAATGTTGTTTCATTTTGTCGTGTTGGCCTGCAGGTATACACCATTTGGAAATGTTACTTTTTTATAAAAACAATAAATTTAGCTCTCCCATTTCCAAGTGGACTTCAGCAACATGATTACTCCTGGGATTCTTCAGCTTCTTAGTTAGTGTCATGTTTTCTTTCTGATGGTTCTAAAACTCATACTTCCGTGTCGAATTGCAAGCTTTTTTCATCCGAGCTGACTTTTTTTTATCTCTCACACTTGACAAATGTCTTTCTATCATCTGTAACTGATTCTGAGATGACTAGCTGGCACTGATTCTACCATCTGCAAAAACAGTAAAGAGAATATGAATGAGTAGTAATGTTGTTCTACTTGATTTCTCGTTGTCTCTTTTCACTCTAAAACTTTTAACTTTTATCATTTGTGTTGCCTTATTAAAACAACAAGAAAATATAAATGGTCTTCCGACATATTTGTAGTATGTTATAAGCATTTTCTTAAGAAATAGAATTGAAAGACTGGTATTTTTGTCAAATTATATTGTAATCAGCAAATATCGAGTTAGACAGATGCATTACAATTTTATCAGGTTTTTTAATAGCTGTTCCCACATCAATACATCAAAGACTAATTATGTATTTTAGGACACTATCTTATTATTAAAGTTGAAAATATAATATGATTCTTGAATAGAAACAAGAAAGTAGTTATTAAATTAATGCTTAAAAAAAGAAAAAAACCAAAAAATCTGAACGAATGTATCCAGTTACAAACTCAATTGAATCTTAATGCTTTCTAATGGTTTCTTTAGGCCGAAAGCAAAGATTAACGGATTTAATCTTAAAAACAATCGCTAAAAAATTTTATTTAAAAATATTATCCAACTTGTGAAATAAGGGGCGCACTTGTAAACTTTGTCTAAGGCGCAGAATAACCTGGCGCCGGGTCTGTAAATCACTATTAATTAATATATTGTTTAATTTAATTAATTCAACTTTTACTTTTAAATTTATATTTACAAGTTGAAATTTTGTATTTAAATTGTCATAAATATAAATATTCACATTTCATAGAAATTTAAATAAAACTGATATATATCTGATCGTGTTACACGCGATAATGTTACAGGAATATATAACATTTTTAATATTTAAAGATTTCTCATTTAAAGCGTAATAACCTCCATAAACTTTTTGTTCTATTGACAAATTCAATTTAACAGTTTCATTTGTTTGCAAGATTATCAAGTATTTATCATTTGTAAATATAGTAAGTACATAAGTTTATATTAAAGATAATTTTGATTTAATTAATTAAAATTTATTATATATTAATGTAAATAAATTTTGTTTCTCAGAAAATTGCAAGTGAAATGATAATATTCATAAATAGCTACCTCTATGTTCTTTTAGGTAAGATTTTTAAATGCAATAATATAATAATATATTATTACATAGTAAAATACTATTGCATATTATTGTATATATTATATATTATTGCATTTAAAATTCATTACCTCACAATAACGAGACCTACTGATTAGCTATCAATATAATACAAAGCAATGTAACGTTTATTAAACTACTACTACAATAAAACTATAAACAGAAATAGGTCTAGTAAAAATATTGTTAACATTCTGTTTAAATAAGAACGATAATTGAATTGCCTAAACATACTACAACAATAAAATGGGAAGTGTTTTATCATTTGTAATACATAAAGCAACATTTATTGCGCTACTAGTAAAAGTTTTTTGCACAAAAAGCGAATAAAATTTTAAAATTTTAAAAATTAAAATGCAATATGCTTTTAGAATAGTCTATAAAAAAGGATATTTTCGATTTAAATACTCATACAATAATTATTTACAATGATATTGTACTGTTTATTATAATAATTATATATGATATGCAGTTCTTTTTTGAAAATAAGTTTTGCAAGATCTTCATTAATATTTTCATGACTAAATATTTTTAATGTAAGGTATCATAATAACCTTACAACATAATAATAATAGACTACGTACGTATTTCGTCCATAATCATCGCTTTGATGTAGGAAATCTTTCATCTCAAAGATGTACTTGCTTTATTCGTCATTCATTGTGGTGTATGGTCTCATCTGAAAAAGAAAAATATGTGTTAGTTCTCTTCAATCTAATGATTTCTCCATTTTCTTTCCCCTTTTCTAACAGAACAAAATTTTTTTTTATATTATGAAGAATTCCTTCTAGCTACATTTTCGAGTGGCAATATCAAAATGCCTGCTAGCATCAACTTGTCGTCGATAACTACAATAAATTCCGACATTCCCGTTATTAAGAAACTTGCCATCTTTACACTTCACTGCAACAGCCATAAAAATTAAAGTTTCAAAATTTTTTTTAATTAAATATTGTAGGAAACTTGTTTGAGAATAAACGAATGAATTTTTTTCTTTCTTTATTTCTAACACATTCTCTTATAAATTCAGAAATATTTTTCGTAAGGATAATCTTGTATAGAAAAGCCAACTTTCATTAGGTCACAATCGTTTATTTATTGATCATTTCGTGCAATATTTCTGAATCTCGTAAAATTTAAGTTTTAAAGAAAGAATGAAATATCAATAACTTGACGTTTCAGTTAATAAGTTTATTTAAATATTTCGAACTTGCTTTACATTTTTTGCTATAAATCTGCTGAGTATACAGATTGACAATTAATGAAATTTCTAACTAAAAGATCTATTTCTTTTTGACATTTCAAGTAAATTTATCAATTATTCTTTGTCAAGAATGAAAATATAGTCAAAAAAGTTACAACTGATTCGAATAACTCACATTATACGTTAATAAAACAAGCTTAGGATAAATAGAATTTAATTATAGAAGCGAACTGGAAAATTTGTTTTTCTTTGATTTACGAGGCAAATATTCAAAAAAATTAAAATTTACTAATATTATTAACTTAATTTATTATAATTAATTTATGAAATTACGCATATTAAACTAACGTGAAAACTGTTAAAAAACTAATCACCAGATATTATTTTCCAAGAAAGCAAATACATAAATTTATCTATATATACATTAATTAAATGCTAACAAGACTTTTTACTATAAAGCCCACGTTTGTTTTTCTAAATTTATTCATTTGACCGAATAATTTATTTAAACCGGAAAATATTGAAATTTCGTGCAAAATCATTCTTAAATGGTTTTTTCCTCAAAAGAATAATAAACGAGATTTTTTTCTGAATTGAATGAATTGAAAATCTCGAATTTCTTGACATATAGTGGTATAGACTATATAAGATATTTCATTCCTGTTGTTAGCTTTTCTTTGTAGTTTGATTTGCAAAGTGAATTCGTGATTTGGATTCTAGCTGACCCATTGGAATGATGTCTCTCTCTTGCTGCTTTCCTCTTCAATTTTCTCTACTCTACTTATCCAAATGCGAAAAAAGTCCTGACTCCATTTTCTGTTTTCTTCTACCGTTTTTGAAATTCTAGATAGTGTGGAGTTTCCGAAATGTACCTTTTCTGAGGTTTCAGTAAAAGGATTTTTACTCATAAATTTTTTGAGAATATTATAAATATGTATATTTATAATGGGATTCTAGCATCATTTTGTTTATTCTTTTTAGTTTTCTAACGATAAGTGATACTATTTGTAACTTTTGTAAAAGTTTAGTTGAGTTTAGAAATAATTTTTTCCTTCTTTTGTTATTATTATGTGGTTAGGATTTAAATATTATTAAAAAGTGCATCTAATTTTTTGGTAATGTATTAGCAAACTGGTTAGCATTGATTTCCATAACAGAGTTTAGCATTAGCACGGAGAGAATAACGAGAGTGAGGTAAATATTCCTGATTCTTATCTTAGGCATATATTACATGCGATGAACCTAGTTTGAATTTCTAGAATATACATGACTAAAGCTGCATCACACGTCTAAACAATTATCTTAGAGGAAGACAATTAGTAAGATAACAAAGATGACACGTTCTGCGTGACAATACTCGTATGAAACTCTAATTTAAGGATCCTCCAGGGGAAAAGGACTGCTCTAGAGCTTCGTTTTAATTTTCCTCGCTGAATAACAATACGTGGGTATTATTCAGAATGTAAATTTGTTTAATTGTTTTCGTTCATAAACATACAGAATTCTTTTAACAGTCACACACTTATGTTCATCCTAATTATGAAAAATATGCAATTGTAAGAAATTGTTTGATGCGAATATAAAAGGCTCCATATTGTTTGATATTTGCGTAACAAACTGTCTTTTAAATTATTCATTTCTATTCATAGATTTATTTATTTTTTATTTCGTTTCGGTGAAATGTCACTCAAAAATTACCAGCCAATTTATTTTAGTATAAAGAACGTTCTGATAGAATTTGAAGCGAAATAATCACTTCAGCGACTCTTTACAGAACTCGTGTTGACATTTCCAACCCGTTTCTTTACAGGATTGTGACACTGTGTAAAGTATGTTGTACAATAGTGTCCACTTGCATTGTCAGCAAATTTATTTTATAGGTTATCCTTTAAAAATGATGCCGGGAAGACCGTGGATCTTATCTAAGCACTTTAACCTGACTTGACATGTCGTACAGAGATCTGAACTCTCTAACTGCGTATTAAAGTTTCAAGGTGTTAATACCAATCCCGTTCTGGTGATTGAAACGAGAAGAAACCTAACATTCCTCATATCCAAAATTTGCAACGACGTCACAAATTTCTAATTAATTAATTAATTTAAAACAACAGAATATAATTTTGTAACAAATATCGATTATAATTTTAGTCTCGTATTTAATTTGGATGGAACAGCAGAAAATGTGTAAAGCGTGATTAAATGAGGAAAAATTATCTTTACAAATGTTCCGATCAACTGGAAAAGAAATAACATTAATTTCAATTAAAATTATATAAATAAAATTAAGAAACATAGGCCATACGATTAAACTTACTTTGGAAAGTTTTCAGTTTATCATTAAGAGGAGACGAGAGTGAAGAATCCTCTTTGTTTAAAGACAAACACGTGGATGATCTCCTTGGCATATTGCCAATTGGAGTTAGTCACGTGTCCACGATGTGGCAAGTTTATCGATGGGATGAATGGCGACAGAAAAATCTGTTATGATGTTAACAACCATTCTAATTTCCCAATTCGCTTTTAATAATAGTAATTTTAAAGTTTATTTTCTAATAAAATCGCATTAATGCTTTGAATATTTTTTAAACACGTTCTTAATATTTATCGAATTTTTTCCATTGGATTTTTTGTAAACAGTTTTTCATTAATCATTTCCAGTTGGTATAAGATAAATATGAACTGTTATTTAGTAGCTAAATAATTAATTATTAAACTAAATTCAATTTTTGATATAGAAAAAACTGTTTTAATGTAGCATTGAATGTTAGATGTTATGTTAAATGATATGCTTTGAAATATAATGCAGTTAAAAGTATAAAATGCTGAATAAGTTTTCATTAAAATATGAAGTTTAAAACCCTCAAATTCCAATCGATGATAAGACGAGACAGTTCTTAATAGCACAGTAACATAAGATCTTTATTCATAGACATCTTGTGCAGTAGGATCAGATATATATGTCGGATGTTTTAACATCCCTTATTAGTCTATTGGTGTACAATTTCTAATTTAAAAAATACAATTTTTTAAGTCAATATAATATAACAAACAATTTTTTTATTAAATCATCAAAAATTAGAATTATTGGTTATTACTGACTTCAGAAAAGGTCGAAAGACAGATAAGCTTCCGATTTTCTGTAATCCGAATGTATAGATTTTTCCAAGACCTAAATTTATAGAATTCACAAAAATAGTAACAACAATGAAAAATAATATTATTATTTCTTTAAAATTTTCATAGTTGTTATTATTTTTGTAAATTCCATAAATTTAGGTCCACAAAAAAAAAAAAAAAAAAAAAAAAAAAAAAAAAAAAAAAAAAAAAAATAAAAAAAAAAAAAAAAAAAAACCTATATGTACGAGTTATAGAAAATCTTAATCTTATCTGTGTTTAGATCTTTTTTTGAAGTCAATAATAACCAATTATTCTAATTTTTGATGATTTAATAAAAAAAATTGTTTGTTATATTATACTGACTGTTAAAAAATTGCATTTTTTAAATTAGCAATTGTACACCAACAGACTAATGAGGGATGTTAAAACATCCGATATATATATCTGATCCTACTGCACAAGATGTCTATGAATAAAGGTCTTATATTCCTGTTCTATTACGAACTGTCTCGTCTTATCACCAATTGAAACTTGGGGGTTTTAACGTTAGCATTTTAGTGACAATTTATCTACTTAAGGAACCAGTCCCATGATTATCTCTATAAAAAAAACTAGTTTAAAGTTTTTTAATAAAAATATATTTTTTAAAGCGATTTAATATCAGTTTTAAATAATTTCGAGAATATGAAAGTAGTTTAATTTTCGTTTCTCTATTAAATTTTCATATTTTTTTTCAAAATTAAACAAAAACTGAGTATCAAATAAAATTAAGTGATGTTAAAGAAATTTTTTATACAGATCTCCAACCATTACATATCCGGCAGCAAACAAATAGTCTAGATAAATTATACTTCTCGTCATCCGCATCTTTTACGTTACACGTCAAAATGGTGTGGAGTTAACATATACTTGATTAAAGTATGCGCAAAAGTCCACAACACAAAAGTAGTCGGATGACAGCTTACTACATTTATCCTACAGTCTATAAAGCTATTTTTCACTCTCATCCCTTACGGCATAAGTGTTTAGGAAATTATAAATCTCCATGTATAACCCATATTCAGTGACAGGTGGTCTCCGAGGATGTGAATGAATGGGATGATGTCATATCATAACGGAAGTAAAAGTGGAAACGAGCCATGATAGTTCATTAAATTCTCTAACGGTCTAATATCTAACATAATCCCCGTATTTATGACTAAGAATAACTATAATGAAAATAGTATATATGAACTCGATCGCTTTCCAACTTACGCCACTTTGTGACGAAAATTTAGCTAAGAAAAAGCCGATGACGATAATGACTGAGGCAGATGTTTCCAGAATGATACCAAGCGTAAACGAATCTTGGGTCACTGTTTAGATATTTGTAATTAATTTATAGCTTTTGCGTCTTATTTTCGACGTTTTATATCTCGCCAATTTATATTTATACAGGTACCACCATACTGAATCTCTGAACGTAATTAATGCCACGTATTAAAATAATTAGAGTTCTTCTCATTTTTGAATAAATGAGCGGTTAATCATCAGCAAAGTTAAATTATAGATTTTACCGTTTTTATTAGTTTTTGCTTGTTTTCGAGATTTTTAAAAACGATGTCACAGATTTTCTTTCTTCGGTTGTTAACATTACACAAACCAATAAGTATCTCACGCGTGGCCACATTGTCACAAAAGTGAGTTATGACTATTATTATATCGAACTTCCTCTGCGGAAGTTCGATGCGTCATTCAAACTACACCAAACCAGGTGTTGCGATTGAATTGCTGTTTTTTTTGCTTACAGAAATAAGCATAAATCAAAGGATTATTATATTTATCCGTTAATTCTTTCGAACTGTATTTTGAAGTTTGTAATTTGTTTTCGGCCTGGACGCAGTGTCAGTAGAGTAGGCATTGATTTTCGGTCGTCGAGAATTGTTCGAGCTACATTTTATTGATTCTTGGATGACTCACCAATTTGGCGCCAGACAGCACGTGTTATGGTCCCATTGGTGCCCCGACTACGCCCAGAGCATACACATGTCCGATTCAATCTTAATCTGGACTTGTTACGCTTAGGTACATTTGATAGTTGTCCAAAATTGGAAACGTGAATTGATCCAGCTCGCTCGTTATCCATTTAACGGATTTTTATGCTAAGTACCTTCATGATAAATTACAATTACAAAATAAAGTTATTTTTGTACGATGCAGCTGTCAGATAGGTTTCTATTGTCAAATATGAACAGCATTAATTAACGGTTTAAATACCCGCTATAACATCCTGCTCATAGTACAGCATCATTCTATATACATTAGAAGTATTCTTCATGAATGCCACTGATAAAGATACATTACAAACACTATAAGGCATCTTTGTGTGCTTTCACTTTCTATGAAACGAGGATGGTTTTCTCAGGAGGACCATTCTTTTGGAAGTCATTTAATCACCGTTTCTCTCTAAAGAAAGATAACTTCTTCATTCAGGTTTTAAAATATATTTTGGAGTTTAATATTAGCTATCACGTCACGTATATTATAAATATTAAACTGCATTAAATACGCAGCTTTAGCGTATATCCGTTCGATTGTAAAGAATTTAAAGTTATCCGAGATTATTGATAGACCTTCCGCATCTGCAAATGTCGACCGTTTATTTAAGAAGACAGCTCTATTTCCCGCCATATTTCATCTGTTATCTTTCTTCATAGACATTTCCACCCCCTGTAATCACCATCCAGAGAAGCACGATAGCGAAGTATATTGAATTCTTCGATATTTTCCCGTCGACGGGAGTCACGTGACTCAATTTTGCAACTTAACGATATCTTACTGACCGACGAATGTTTTTACAAAACAATTCCTCTGACGAGAAGATAGTTGTAGTTTAGAACGTGCAACAGCTGTCTAACTTCGATTTTGGTATCTACTTAATTTGTAAATCTGCATTTCGAAAAATTTCCCAAGAAATATCCATTATGGATTCGTTGTTTTTGAAATTTCAAGTATTGAAACGTGTGCGGCATCTGTTCTGCTAAGAGAAAATGTACTTGATACGTTTACCGATTTTTAAAAAAATAAAGTAAACGAAGCGGCACCTGTGACTAAATACACCGTTTAAAAAAATAATAATAGCAATAATAATTTAGCGGATTTTAAACTCTATTGGAACTTTAGCAAATGAAAAAAATATGAAATTGTGGTGATGTTACCATCACGTGACAAGAGAAGAAAGTAATAAAAGAGAGATATCGATTGTATTTGTCGTGATAACAGCTAACTATCCGATAACGGTTCCCTACGGAAGAATATCGGACTTGTGATCAAATTCGGCAAAGTATAATTCATGATTATTTTAAGAATACCTGATGATGTATATAATACTGTAATTTAATTAATTTTGTTAATACAAGTTTAGTATTATTTGAATTTTTATATACAATATACAAATATATTTTTATTGAATAATAAAAATATATTTGTATATTGTAATATATTTTTATTGAATAATATAATAAAATTTTGGATATACAGTATAAGTACTGTAGTATGTTTTTGACTGAATAAAACACTTTACATAGACACTGTTTTGAATTTATTAAAACATCAGCACATGTGCGTACGTATTTTTATTTTTCTGTTTTTCAAACTCTCCAAGAAGACCACCTCTATAAAAGACCAAATATAAGCAGAACCGCTAGTGGTCTTCTTAGAGAGATTTTACTGTATATATATATATTAGGCAAAGGACATCAGGATTGAGTAGTTTGGCCTGTTTCCTCATGGTCCATTGTTTAGCACCTCAAAATTATCCCTTCTGTACTTTTTAGTTATGCTTTTCCCCTTATTCTATTTTATATCTGATTTTGACGCCGCCTCTAGTATATATAAGTCGCTTTAAATTTTATACCCAAAGTCACAGTCGGGGAACAGAGAATCAGACTCGTGCAGTATAAGGTGTTGCTTTTCCATCCATTGACTGTTTTGCTCAGTTTAAATAAATTTATAAAAGGTTTAAATAAATTTGTGAAAGGTTTAAATATATTTCCAAATGGGTTAAATAAATATACAAATGGGTTAAATAAATTTGCAAAAGGTTGAAATAAATGTGCAAATGCTATATAGAAACAACTTCATACTTTCCATGCCTTCCTCTAACTCTGTGTCGAGCAACAGAAGAGTTGAGAAATAAATGTGCAAATGCTATATAGAAACAACTTCATACTTTCCATGCCTTCCTCTAACACTGTGTCGAGCAACAGAAGAGTTGAGAGAACTTGAATCATTGCCACTCATGTTCTATATATATATAAGTCAGTTTAAATTTTATGTCCAAAGTCACAGTGGGGAACAGACAAACAGACTCGTGCATTATAAGATGTTGCTTTTCCATCAATCAACTGTTTTGCATGAAGTTTAAATAAATTTGTAAAAAGTTTAAATAAATTCATAAAAATTTTAAATATATTTGTAAAAGGTTTAAATATATATGCAAAAGATTTAAATGTATTTGAAAATGGGTTAAATAAATTTGCAAACGGTTGAAATAAATATGCAAATGCTATATTGTCAAATTTTAATATTTTTCAATAACATTAACTACAAGCCGATTAAATAGGAAATTTAATTGGAACTTAAAAAAATAAAAAAAAAATGTTTTCAGCAGGTACTCATCAATTGTAAAAAGAATACACAAAATAATAATAATGGAAAAGAATAAACATATAAACAAAATTTAATTGTACCTTTAAGTATTCTTTTTTCAACTTATAAAGGCTGAATAGATCAAAAATATTTTTGTTTTATAGTTTTTGAAGTTCTAATTAAATTTGCTGTTTGTGATTATATGTTTTAATGATGATATAATAAATTGACACTACATTATGGAAATGTCAGATATAATTAACCATGCAAATATATTGCCCATCCATGGAAGTATAATATATCCTTTATTATAAGACACATACATGATATAAGAAATAGTCACTGATAACTAGATACAGTCGATTCTCGTTATTCGCGGTAGTTACGTTCTATAAATTCTTTGTGAATACTGAATCATTGTGCCTATTGGAAATATAGAGTTAGGTTCCTGAGAACCTTTCATCCCAACATTTTCTTCCTTGGTTTATGTGTTTTTTTCTGTTTAAAGACACCTTATTTAATGTGTATTACACTACTAACAAATAATTACAGTATATGCAGTGGATAATACTAAATACAGTATCATAATTACAGTAATCTTTATTTAATTTTTTAAAACACTAACTACCAGTATGTAGTAAATAAAATCTTATTTTTGATGGATAGTTGTTTGATGTGGCATCTGACCCATTGTCTTTCTGAACTGCATTGAAAGACTGCATCAGTCTTGTCTGTGTCATTTTTTGCCTCATATTTAAAATCTCAGCATAAGGAGCAAATGCGCAGGAAATTAGGCACTTAAATTTGAGGCTGCATTCAAGTATAAGATCACATTCTTCTGTGGGACCTAAGGATGATATGAACAGGCTTTTGATTTACCTGCAGTCTGTGGAGTGAGCAAGGATAGCAATGAGAGTAATGAGACTTTCCCGGCAAACCAATTCAGAGACTACATTTGGTAACAAACAACCTTTTTTTATTAGAGAGAGAGAGAGAGAGAGAGAGTTTACATTGGTACCAGTATTTTTGCCCACTCAGTGGTAGTCTGTGAATAAGTGCGAAAGCTCCACGAAAATCAATTTTGTGGTTACAAATAAATACTCATGAATAGTCAAATAATGAATACAGAATTCGTTTATGTAGTTTTTTTATTTTTTATTATTAATTCTTAAAAAATATATTATTTATATATAATATTGGCTATATTATTTAGTTACATGTTTGCATATGTATAGTATATGTACTATTGCATTCATATTTCAATTTTTTTCTTTTTTTAAATTTCTTATTGTTTCAATTGTACTGAAGATGGACTTGATCATCTAATGTGCTAATAAATTTATTTTTTCATGAATTTTAAAGTTCTTAAAGCTGACTTCATTGGTAGGCCTATAATTGTTTAATTTTGTATTTGCTTAATTTTTGTATAATTGTTTATTTATTGTTAAGCCTATAATTGTTTATTTTAACTTTTGATTTTATTTCTAAAATCAAAAATTAAAATAAACAATTATAGGCCTATATTTTATCAAGATATAGTAATTAATTTTAATTTCAATTTAGAGTTAATATACATTGGCTATATTGAAAAGTTTTGTAATTGGTTCATGAAATTTATCATTGTTACAATAGATATTTAAAAATTTTTATGACAAAATAGTAATTAATTATATATGCTTTTTTTATAAAATTTATAATGAAGTTTTGAATAAATTTTTAGGTAGAAAAGGAGAACCAGGAAGGAATGGATCTCCAGGATTAGTAGGCAAAATAGGACCTGAAGGAATGTTAGGAAATAAGGGATATCCTGGAATTGATGGTATTTCTGGTTCTCCTGGTGAGAAAGGCTTTCCAGGCCCTGTTGGAAACCCAGGAATACCAGAATATGATATTTTTAGTGGAATATTATTGGTTAGACATAGTCAATCAACAATAATACCACAATGTCCAACTGGCATGAAGAGACTTTGGGAAGGTTATAGTTTATTATATATAGAAGGAAATGAAAAATCTCACAATCAAGATTTAGGTATGATTTTTTCAACATAAATTTTTGTTATTTTTTTTATAATATATTTGATAAAAATATTTTATAGCAAAGCAAACATATACACAATGAAGTAAACAAATCTAGTGATTTATTTGATAGAAAGTTAAGACATTATCTTAAAAGTTCTGGTTTGGTTCTGGGTCTGAATAAATTTTATTTTTAGATAAATAGTAAAAATTATAGTTTAATTATTATTCTAAAAAATGAAGTCACCTTAATTCAATTAATTTAATCAATAATTTCATTTATTCTAAATTACTGTTTTATCAATAGGATTATTTGGACAAGTATATTATTATTATTTAATTATTGAATCCCTACTTGAATGTTTGTTCAGTTAATGCTGTTTTGTAGAGATAATTATGTTTTTGAGTTTTTATCCTCCCTGAGGAGGTCCATAAAAAGCCAAAAACATAATTGCTCTATGATTGAAAACTTACTTCCTATACAGTATAGGTGCTAATACTGCTTATATGAATGTTTCAAATCTAATTCAATTTAACAGGATCTTATGTTCATTTATCATTCAATATATTTAATTTTTTTCAATTTATTATTTCTAAAATCAAAAATTAAAATAAACAATTGTAGGCCTACCAATTTTAATAGAATAAGCTCTGTTTTGGTAGGAAAACAAAGGTTTTTTAATTGCCAACTTTTATAGAGTCCAGCTAACATTAATAAAAATGTTTTTGACCCAAAATATAAAACATAAAAATACATAATAAACTAAGATTTTGAGAACAATTAAAAATATTAATATATTATTTGAAAAATTAAATTCAAATATAAATCATCAACAGCATCATATGTTAGCTTGCATAATAATCATTAGTGGTTTTTCATAAAAAGTGTCTTTCCATTTTTAAGTTTGTTGTTAAAGAAATCACTTTTGAGAACATTCTTTATATAGTATTTCCAGGATAGAGAGAGGTTTTCTGGGGTGGTTTTATTCATCAGTAAACCATAGTCTTTTCATGCTTGTATGTATATAGTCTCTGTCGTGTGGATTTCCCTTAGATTGGAGATTGGTAAAATGGTAAAACTGTAGTCTCATCCCATTTTATGCCAAGGTCAATTCTGTAATGTCTTTTGGCTAATGCTGTATTAAGTTAGCACAGCATTTGCCAAAATGTGACAAAGCTCTGTGCTATGTCATATTTATGCTCTGTTAACTTCTTCTTTAATATTCAGCATATATTTTCTACCTTTATAAGTTCAATACTTGTAAGAACAAGCAGTTTTGTAGATAGAACAAAAAATTTATTAATAAGTTTATAAATTCCTACAGTCTGTAGTGCTTTCAATTTAAAAAGTCCTCATCAGTAGCAAAAAATTCAGATTACATTAATACTTATGTTATGGTAAAAGTGATTAATTTGTGATTATGCATAATCACTGGTTATTATGTATAATCACTAACCATCTTGGTAAGTTTGATAAATTTCAGTAAATTTCTCACTTTTACTGGCGATTTTACATAATTCCCAAATGAAGTTGGTAAATTTGATAAGTATGCCAGAATTTCTCACTTTTACTGGCGATTATATATAATTTTCAAATAAATTTGGTAAGTTTGATAAATATCACTGAATATATTACTTTTAAAGTGATTTTTACTTAATTTCCAAAATATAATTCATAAATTTGATATCATGAAATTACCTACCTTTTGTTGTTTTAATTAATAATTTAATTATAGGGTTACTGTTATTTCACTTTTATAACAGCCTCTTAGCATTCATTTACTTTTCAACTTCAATTATCTCTAACTGTTTCAGTACATTTTCAATGTTGTCTTCCACACTCTTCTGGCCAAATCCTTGTCTGTTTTCAAAGATATTTTCCAGAGTCTTCTTGAGATACGAGTCTGGATGTAAGCTTCTACATTTAGGGGCAAATCGATAGCTTGGATATGATTTTTGCAATATGTTGTTGCAATACCATCCCATCATCAAGTTCATAGGCAGGGACAGATTTACCTATAGGCCAACTAGGCCACATCCTAGGGCCTTGCAATTTTAGGAGCCCCAAAACTATTTTACCAATAGGCCGACTAGGCCACGTCCTAGGGGCCCCAGAACTATCAGTTTCAACTTTTATAAACTTTTAATAAGAAAAAAAGGGTTTTTATTAAAGTGCTAGATAGAAAGTAAAATTTTAAAGGTTTCTTCAACTTTTATAAACTTTTAATAAGAAAAAATGGATTTTTATTAAAGAACTAGATAGAAAGTAAAATTTTAAAGACTTTTATAAACTTTTAATAAGAAAAAATGGGTTTTTATTAAAGTGATAGATAGAAAGTAAAATTTTAAAGGATGGATTTTTATTAAAGTGCTAAATAGAAAGTAAAATTTTAAAGATTCTGTTTTTATTAAAGTGCTAGATAGAAAGTAAAATTTTAAAGGTTCCTTCGTTATAAGGAGCCTTTAAAATTAGATGTAGCTGATTTGAATTTTTAGGATTATAAGGAGCCTTTAAAATTAGACATAGCTGATTTGAATTTTTAGGGTGCCCCAAAGCCTTGCTTGTCCTAGGGCCCCCAAAAATGCAAATCCGGCTCTGTTCATAGGGAATTATCTTTACTTGGCACTTCTCAGTTCATTTGCCATTAATTCATATTTCCTCATTTTTTTCATTTTCAGTTGTTACTAACAAATCTTTATTTGTGATTTCGATCTCAATAAGACATATAATCTTTCTTTTTTTATCATATACAGGGTCGTGCAGATAAATCCAGATTAATCACAATGTAATTAAAAATGACAAAATTGCAAGAAAAAATAAATTTATTATAAAGAAAACTAGATAAAAACATATTTACATTATTTACTATTGCAGTTACTCTATGTAGCCGCCATCTGATGCTACAACTTTTTCCAGGCGGGTCCGGAAACTCTGACACGCACGCTTCACTCCTCTCGGTCTAACGAGGTCATGACCTCAACAATGGAAGCTTTCAGGGAGTCTTTGCTGTTGCGGTGGTTTTCGTTGACCTTTGATTCGACAACGCCCCTACACGTAATAGTCGAGGGGATTGCAGTCGGGGCTTGAGGGAGGCCACAACTCGGGCGACCAATGGTATGGGCGACTGCGGCGACAAATCGCCACTCGATCCAAATCGGCGACAAATCGTCACTCAATCAAATCGGCAACAAATTCGTCACTCCTCTTAGTCAGACCGCTTTCGATGTTTGACCCGGTCAGGAATAACTTCCTCCGTCTCAGACTCCCTGAACTTCTTCGCTGGGTCATAAACCTGCGTCTTTTTGTAACCGAACTACTCGATTATTTCTCGCGGCGACTTTCCGGCGCGAAGAGAATCGAGTATAGCCACTTTCCGATCGTGCTCTGCACGTGCTGATGACTTGGCAGCCATTTTGTGAATGCCTACTCTCTACCAAGGTCACTACCGTGTCACGTGCAAGTATAGCCAAATTCCCGCCAAAACAGAAATAGCGAAAATTCGTGCGTTAAATTTGTCCGGATTTACCTGCACGACCCTGTACAAAAATATAGAACCTATCATGTTCAAGTTTCATAGACATCTTTATCCTGGAGTCAATTCTAATTTCCGCACCTTCATTTGTGATTATTTCTTGAACTGAGTGAGATCTTATTTTCTTTCACAACATAAAATCAAACTTATTACCTAAATGAAGATGAATGCAGCGAACTGCTTCACTACTCAAAGAGAATGCATTATTAATCAAATTTACCATTCTCGACTGGCGATTATGCATAATGTTCAGTAAATTTGATTAATTGAGTGCTATTTATCATATTTACCACTATAAACTGGTGAGTATGCATAATCACTGGTAAATGTGATAAATTCACAATATAAGAAAAAATTTATCACTTTTACCAAAATCGTTGGTGATTATACATTATAACCAGTGATTATGCATAATCACTGGATTAATCACTTTCACTGTAACACTTACACAGAACATTAATTAAAATTATTCAAAGATTTAAAGTAAGCTGTAACTATGGTCACACACTTATGTTTTTCTTTTACTCTTCTGTCTGTCCTGTGGTCTTATTCTTCACTAGTATAATATACCGTATATCAGAGGAGAATAAGATTCACAGGGTAGGTTGATAGTATCATCATCTGTTCTGAACCATAAAAACACAGCATATATATTATATCAATAGAGAATTAGATCACAGGACAGACAGAAGAGTATGTAGACAAAACTCTTAGAATATTGAAAAAGATATTAACAGAACATAAACATAACATAGCACAGGACAACCTCAATACTGTAATGCCAAAAGACACTACAGAGTTAACCTTGGTATAAAATGCGATGAGGCTAAAATTGTAAAAACTGACCTCAAACCCAACGGAAACCTATATGAGGAGGCTATATGCATACAAGAACAAAGAAACTATAGAGTACTGATGAATGAAATACCCCAGAGATCCTTTTGTATCCTGAAGATATTGTATAAAGAATGCCTAAATTGGGTCCTTAAAAAAATAAGAAACTTTTTGTGAAAAATGCTAAGGACTACTACATAAACAGGCATATGATACTGTGGATGATGTATGCAGTAGTGCTGAGAGAAATCCCGGGCCCTGGTACGAACCAGATTTTGGGTGCTATATATACTGAGGCATATGATACTGTGGATGATGTATGCAGTAGTGCTGAGAGAAATCCCGGGCCCTGGTATGAACCAGATTTTGGGCGCTATATATATATTAGATATTAGATAAAAGGTTCAGAGAGCATATTCATAGATTTGACCCTAGAAAAAAAAAGGAAGTGAGAAGAGTGAGGAAAGCTAAGAAAAGGTGAAAGGTTCTGTCAAGAGAAGTGTGGCAGATCACTAGAGGAAGGGAGAGAAGAGCAACCAGATACACTTGGGACCATGAGGTCCCGCAATGGAAATATAAAGAATAAAAATCAAAACAATCAGAAAAAAAAAAAGAGTGAGCTGAAACCGGAAGCCACAGAAGAGAATCCATCTGTCAAGAAGACTCAGTCTAGAAGTCTAGAAAACTTGAGGAATGAGTCCAGCAATTGTAGTGTGAGATGAGTCCAACAGCTGAAAAGTAAATCAATCTGGGGCATCAAAACACTCAACATGGCATAAGCAGGAACTGAGGAAGCTCGAAGAATAGATGCTGGGCACACTAATCACAAACACAACAGAAGCGGCGATGAAAACACTCAAAGCAGAGGAGTTGCCGCAATGAAGAGATCCAGCAAAAAGGTGAGGAGGAGGGGCAAAGAATGTTCACTAAGCAGGAGAAATGTTGTTGTATTCATTGAGATTAGGCGTTTTTTAAAATGTTGTTGTCTTATTGTATTCTTTAGGTTAGGATTTATTGAAATGTTGTTGTATTCATTGAGATTAGGCGTTTTTTAAAATGTTGTTGTCTTCTTGTATTCTTTAGATTAGGATTTATTGAAATGTTGTTGCATTCATTAAGATTAGGGCGTTTTAAAAGGCGTTATTGAAGTCTTGTATTCATTAAGATTAGGCGCTTTAAAAGGCTTTATTGAAGTGTTGTATTCATTGAGATTAGGCGATTTTAGACATTTTAAGCGCCTAATCTCAATGAATTCATTTATTGAAATTAACAACAAATTCATTGTTGTCAATTTCTTTTATTTCAATTTCATTTATTCGTTTTCAATTTTCATTCAATGTTATTTATTCATTGTTGTTATTCATTCATTGTTGATGTTGTTAATCATTTATTGTTGAATTCAATTACAACAATGAATGAATTCATTGTTGTATTCATTTATATTGAATACAACAACAATTTCAGATTAGTCGTTTGCTGTTGTATTCATATTTTTATTTAAATTCGTCAAATTGAAATAAATTTATTCGCTAAAAATTTTGTATCATATATTAAATTGTTTTAATTCCAGAAAAATAATTGTTGATTGTGTTTTAAGACTCTGAAGCACTGTAATAATTTTTGCGTTAAGTTATAAATATCCTTTAATCAATTCATTCTTTTTTGAGGCAGATTCCAAAAAAAAACTTTACTTAGATAACTTTTCTTTAAAAAAAATTATGATTTTATGTTCCACGGCTAGTATTCGAACCGGGATTTGATAACGAGAATGAATATCATAAAATCCACAACGAATATAAAAACTTGGTTGACTTTATGCTGGGTAGCTTCATGGAAGATACAGAAGTCACTCCAGATCATTTCGAAGAGGCGTGCGGCCAATCCAATAAAGTTATATCTTCCGAATTCCACCGAGTGAGTATAATACGTTTAATATATAAAATTTTAAAGCGAAAAATAAAATACTTTATAGCTTTTCTTAATCTTTAAAATCTTTAGAATCTTTTCGAACAAGTTTGGGCGGCCGACGATTACGAAATTTTCAAAAGGATGATGACACAAAAAAATATAGAATTACAGTTACAGGCTCTAGAAGTATTGGCTCAAAAACAAGGAACAATACCGCAGTCTTTGGTACCCGACAGCAATACAAAATTAACTAAAGAAGAAGCAGAACTAATGGAAGAAATCATGAGGTTAGTTCTGAATCGGACAGCAATACAAAATTAACTAAAGAAGAAGCAGAACTAATGGAAGAAATCATGAGGTTAGTATACAATTATACGGATTACAATTATAAAGTTTATGAAATTTTTTTTATTAATAGTTATATTTTATAGAAGAGCTAAATCGAATGAAGAATTAGCTTCAGAAGGAGAGGAAAATCAATTTATAAAAGCTACACTAGCAGAAAAAGCTCGATTAGAGGCAGAACGGGATTTTGAAAAGCAAATGTTGGACAAAGTAAGTGAAAAGAGGCATTGCTTTAAAGAAATTACAAATATTATAGAATAATGTATAATAAATATTTTCAAATATTTCTTCAGGCAATGAAATTATCCTTACAAGAGATGAATAACGAGATAAAGAGTTCTTCAAAGAAAAGTCTTCCTCCTTTGAAAACTACAGTTCAAGAAAGCAACTCATATATAACTCCTGTTAAGAAAGAGGTAGATAGATTATTTATTCTTCCTGAATTTAATTAAAAAATTAATTCTTGCATCTTGAAGCAGATTTTAATTTTAAAAAATTCCAGCTTAGATCAAGAAATAAAATATATAATTTATTAGCCAGGTTTTCAAAAAATATTTTTACTTAACATGTCTATACAGTATTATGTTCATCCTCAGAATATCCGAAGAATCAACATTGCAGAACATTCAAATTTTAATTGATAATCGCTATTAATTAAATTAATATCATAACTACTATAAAGTACTATACTTGTTATGAAATTTTATGATCTTCTTATAAAAATAATAGCAATTAGAAAATTAAAAAATATATATTTTTGAAGATATTTTCATCTATAAATGATATTAAACCTACTTGAAATGTTTCCTTTCTTTGGGAATCCTATTATTAAATATTATCGAAAAAAGTTTTACAAAATATTTTTGTGATTTGTTTCTATAGGATTCAAATACAACATACAATGAAATTTGATTTGCATCTTTATATTCCAGAATAAGCAAAAAGATATTTTATGATATTGTCAAAACATGGATAAATAAATGATAATTATCACCTACGTAAATTATTTAATTTTTGATTATTTCGTGAATTAAAAGCTAAAAAGCAATTTTTAAAATTTCTTGAATTAAAACAATAAATAAAATAACATGTAAACAGATAGCTTCACTCAATTTAACAGTAATTATAATAATTTTAAACGTAAAAATTTATATTGAAGTCAACCTTATAAAACATATTTTAAAAATGATTTTTTTCTTCATCATCATCATCATCTGCATTTCTTGTTTCATCCATTGCTGGATATATATTTCTCCTTCTTTTGTTTCCAAATGTGCAATCTGTGCAATCCGCATCCATTGAGACCTAATTACTTTTTTTATATCATCTTTCCTTGGTTTGTATTGCATGTCAGGATATCTTTTCCTTCTTCCTTCTACCATTAGACAAATTTTTTTTTTTACATATTTAACTTTAGCCATAGCAGTCAAAAACTTAATAAGCGATAAAATCAATACTGTACTGTAGAGCGAAGTGGATATTAAATGTCCATCTCTCTGGATTTGATCTGCAGTTTTTGGGTTATTTTTAGTTCAGTTAATTCCGCGATTTGAGTTTACAGCTCTTCCAACTATTTAGCGAAAACTTTCTCAAATTAGTAAAAAAAAATTTCAGAAAGAGCGAAACAATTGCACTAAATAATAAAGTCTTTTTTTTAAATTAGCGAATATGTTTCAATAATTTAACGAAAATATTTTAAGAATTTGCGCAAAAGTGTTAAAATTTAATGAAAGATTATAAAATGTTTTTTTTTTTTTTAATTTCTGTAATTACAACAAATACAAACTGTTTATTAGCAGATTAAATATTGAATCCATACATAAATGAATTAAATATTCTATATTTATGCTAAATTTCATTATTTGTTAATTCTGATCGAATGAAGGAAATAAATTATAAATTTTTAATGGCATTCTCACCGAAATCAATTTAACTCAGGTGACTTCGTGATCAAAAATAGAACGTATTTAATTAGGCCAGGACCTAGAAATTCAGAGGATTAATTCAAATCATTGAGGCAACTATAACCACTTTTAAGTGAAGGTATAATAAACAATTTGTTTTCTGTAATTATGAAATATTGTTCTTTAATTGATGAAAAGTTTACCATAATTTTTAAAATCTTTCCGTTAAATTTTAACACACGTTTCATGTTGGAAACGTATCCGCTAATTTAAAATTAAAAAAAAAAATGATTTCACTTTTTAATGCAACCAAATCGCTCTTTTTGGAATTTTTTCTGCCAATTTTACGAAAAGTCTTTGGTAAATAGTTGTAATTTTTAATATTAAGATCTCTAGGTGACTAATGCGGATACTTAAACGCGAAAGATATTTCTGCTTAATAAGCTATTAGTGCGAATTTGGTCCCAGTTTTGAATTTTTAGCCTCTCTCTTTTGCACTCATTGGCATTTTTTGGATTTTTAATATTTTAGTTTACACCCATCACCAGTTAGGTGGTGGGTGTAAACCAAAATAAATCAGCCCTTTCA
This sequence comes from Olivierus martensii, assembly GCA_000484575.1. Classification (NCBI taxonomy): domain Eukaryota; kingdom Metazoa; phylum Arthropoda; class Arachnida; order Scorpiones; family Buthidae; genus Olivierus; species Olivierus martensii. Next base: position 36,341 of record AYEL01057508.1, on the reverse strand, counting down.
TGCGATTTCATTAATTATATGCCTCTTCATAATATATCTATCTATACAGAAATATTTTATGCATTATATAAGGTACTAATCTATAAATAAATCAGCCCTTTCATGCGATTTCATTAATTATATGCCTCTTCATAATATATCTATGTATACAGAAATATTTTATGCATTATATAAGGTACTAATCTACATTCATTAAACATTTTTTAATGTAATTCAGAATGAAAATAAATAAAATAATATTGAAATTTCACAATTTTTAATCACTAAAAATAAACCCCAATAATTCTGACTAATTGTTCTTTATTTTGTTTCTAATCCAAAATGATCAAACAGGAAGTTTCTTCAAAATTTAATTTTTAAAATGAAATATAAGTATTACTCAGATTTGTATTAAATAATAATACTTATGATACTTTATTCATTTTCAAGATAAACTATAATTTCAGTGGCTAGACTATAACTTATTAAACTATGAAAACTAAAAATTTAATATTTTCATTATTTGTTATAAGGTTAAGTATTATTCTAATAATTTTCTATATTTTAAATGAATTTAAAATATATGTGTTGATCTATTTTTATCTAATCAGTTATATAGTTTTTATCTACTCATCATCAGTTTGATTTTTAATTTTATTTTTCATTTATTTATAAGTTAAAAATTAGTTTAATTTTATCTAGAGTTATTCATATAAAGTTTGGATATATACCGTTATGAACTAAAACAAAGAAAACGTCTGAGCGAAGAAGAACTGAAAAATATCAAATAATTCTCTTTAATTCTGATGTAAGCTGCCCCTTCAGTTGTGGCTTCATTGCAATAAAGCAGTTATGTGTAGGAAAGCTATCAAGAGATGCATCTTTTTTTTCTGCGAGAGACATTAAACTTGTCAAATTTTTTGCACATGCACATATTTTAAATGAATTTGGAATTAAAAATTAATATTAGGTAAAAGATTTCTCAGTAAGAAATTCTAAAATTTGATTATTTGACAAATTTTCGAAATTCTGTTGTACTTACTGTTACTTCTAAGACATGCTGAATATTTTTTTGTTTAAGAATTAGGTAGTTTTGTTCTCTGGCATTCATTTGGAGGAATCTATTATTTATTTAATAATTATTTTGTTAAATCTATAAAAGTAAAATAAATATTAATAGTGCAGAAAAATAAAAATAGACTGGAAAAATTGATAACATAGGACTTTGCTATCAATTCTGCAAAAAATAACTTGCCTATGATGTGGATATCAGAGACTATGATGAAAATACATATGACAAATCAGGTTGAAAATGCTAAGATTATATTTATAATGATATAAATATCTAATTTACATATCCAGGCAACCAATAAAACATAAATACAGCATATCGAAACCACACACGATAGAATTTAGGAATGAAGCTTAATTACAAATAATGTACTAGAAAACTGATTTAAAATCATGAATTTAGATTATATTTATAATGATATAAATATCTAATTTACATATCCAGGCAACCAATAAAACAAATACAGCATATCGAAACCACACACGATAGCATTTAGGAATGAAGCTTAATTGCAAATAATGTACTAGAAAACTGATTTAAAATCATGAATCATGGAGTTTGCTACAGATCTGGAAAAGAACAATTGCAGTAGTCCTACTTAATTAATTTAATTTAACTAAAATAAACAGTAAAAATTTCGTAATCTCTTATCTTGACACATGTTTTACGGAATAATATTCTGTTGTTCAATAAATAATATTTATTAATTTAAAAAGTCTCTTAAGGACATGTTTAAAGACTTATTAATATCCAAAACCTCGAATTTATTTAAGTAAAAGTTCGAACTATGATCATCTATTTATTTGTGAAAAAATTCGAGTTTTAGCTTTTCTTCGGAATTTATGCTAAAAATAATTGCATCATCTATCTAGCAATTTTGTCAATTGTACATCAAAATATTCAGAACTTTTTAAAGATAGATTCGGTATAGATTTCGCAATTAGCTGGTGTGTTTACTGTTAACATTTTTAGAACTTCATATAGGTTATCATCAATTTTATCAACTCGGTGACGGTCAATTCGGCAACAAAAATTATAATAAAAACATTTCTGTTAAACTTATTCCATAAATAATCAATACAATATATTCTTGTAATTTATGATAATTTAGGATTGCTTCCTGTCGTTTAAGATTTAACAGTTTTCTGTAGCTTCGTTTTCGCTTCACTTTTGTTGTTCTCTTTTGCTTCATTTTTGTGTTCGTAGTGCGTGTTTAAGGTTGAAAAATTAAATTTAAGTAATTTAAAAATTTATTTGTTTATTTATTAAAACTACAATTTTGACGCTGTTATTCATAACATAATTATTAAAGTTACACATTTTAAATGTTTACATTAATGTGGATCTATGCAATTGTTATTATTTATAAAAGTTGATCTATTTTTGTTTTTTTTTTTTTTATTCTTTTAGCCTCCTTTATTTTTTCCTCAATTTTTTGTCGAATTAGCTAGAAAAATGGAGGTACAGTTTTTCCTATATCGTTTTATTTGATGCCTGATAAAAGAACTGAAACATATATAAAATTACAGTCAAACCCCGATAAGCCGCCAAGAAATTTGACGGAACGGATCTGTCCTATGTTAATGCTATAGGCAAACCCCGATAAGATGCTATCCACCAATATAAATGTCTGAAACAAATATTCCTTTTGGTATTGTATTTGTCTTCGTTAATCCGCCAGGGACATGTAAAGTGACTTACATCCCGAAGTTCATCAATACTATATATACAGTATTGAAAGCGGTCTGGATTCATTTGTAACCAGCAGTTGGGATAGATGGAATTTTAACAGTTAATCATGTGTCTTTAAGCTTGGTTCACACCTAGATTGTAGAAAATTTAAGATCGTAAGAACCAGATCGCTTCTATCGTCTATTGCATACCGAGCAAATAAGGATACTGTACAGTAAGCTGAGTATATTTTGCTTTATAGAAAACTCAAAATAGAGGATCAGAACACCAGATGGACATATTTTCTATATAGTACTATAAATATACGATACGTATTCTATACTGTAAAGTATATAATATTTAGTAATGTTAAGTTTGGATGTTAAATATATTAAATTTAATAAATTCGGAGTTTATTTTCATTTCTATATTACACGTGTTTTCGATAAACCGCCAATCCCGATTAGCCGCCAAAATCTTGCCGAATATATGGTGGTTGTCTTATCGAGGTTTGATTGTATTTAACATGATATGGGAACTTTGGCCTCAACTGAATCCGGAAAGCATAAATGTGATAACGAATTGGTAATCCATAAAACTATTCGTATTTCCAGAAGTAAACATTAAAGATTACTTATTTCACTTAATTAAAACTGTTCGGAAACACTTGGCATCATTCCATCTTTTAGGAAAATGCAATACAAATTCCGACTTTGCATTACATCCTAAAAGTGATCACGTCTATTCATTTGTTCTTCAATAAGGCATTATTCATGCAATTACCAGTCCAGAAAATTATTTACTAAAAGAGTTTGAACCAATTTTAAAATGGTTAAACAAAAAAAATATATTTAGAGTATCTCAGAAACAATGATACCAGAGCTGCACCAACATTAGTGAAAGCTATAGAATTTTGCAAAAGCTTGCCATCGCAAATTACAATTAGGCTTTAATATTAATAATGTTACTCTGCTTTGCAGATTTTTATAGAAAAGCTAAGGAAAATTAAAAATTTTACGATATAGATTACGAAGGAAATGTTGCCGGCCATGAACTCTGTAGAAATAAATACTCTATGAAGAAGCTGACAGCAGAATTTTAAATAAAGCCAATAATTATAATCGAAAAATATTTTAGAACTTCATGATATATCCTATACTACAATATGGCTTTAAACACATCAAGAATTTGTAATTTTATTTTCCAAAATTCTTAAAAAAATTCAAAGATATATACTAAACTTCGTCATAAATTCTCTTATTTTTAGTAAATAACATATTGCACTAATATATTTGGCAATAAATTCTTGGTGCACGCTTTCAAAATTTTTTTTTATCGAAAGGATACCAAAGAGAATACTAACTAGATCATGCGGCCCTCGGAATTACTTAATGCTACGTTAAACAAAAAAAATATATTTAGAGTATCTCAGAAACAATGATACCAGAGCTGCACCACACACACTTATTGCCATTACATTTTCCAAAAAAAAGTTCGAATTTAAAATTTTGCATGAATGAGTGAAATGTGATAGGACCCATTTATCATATATTTCAAAAATTTTATATCAACTAATATATATTAAATAATATAGAATATTTGTTCATTAGATAGAAATTGTTTCATTAATTAAAACTTACGTAATATAAAAAATTATAAAAATAAGATGTTTCTAATCAGTACTGCTTGGCACATGTCAAACAAAATAGACCAAGGCATTATCAATCTTCTTCATCTCTAAAGTCACATTTACAGTTTTACTCTAATTCTCTCCATCAGTATATACTTGGTGTCATTGCATTTTATATTAAGTTTCAGATTTCATTGGATTGGCATATTTTTCTATCAAAAGAAATAACTTGATATTTTGAAAACTTTATTTTCTGCAAAAGATTTCCATAAGTTTGATTTTCTTATTTCCTTTGCATAGGATGGAAGTGAATATTTTTCGATTTCAAAGCTAATTTTTCATATTTATAAATAGTTTTCGTTGCATTCTTTATGACTAGTTGTTGTTTCGAGAACTTTTCAATTTTCCTTTCGTTGATCGATTGGTACAAAACGAAAACGGAATTGACTCTGTTAAATTTTTAGCAAAGATCTCCGTTGTTAATTGACGAAATTTTACCACTCCCTTCATAAAAAGCGAAATGACTTTTGAGTAATTTGATCGCAATTGATCGAATTTTCAGGATTCAAATCAAATATAAACTTATGGGGATACAGATTTTCATTTAGAAAACAAAAATAAAAATAATAAATCCAAATTATTTTTTTATGATTTGATGATAAATTTGAGCATCGATTATTAACAATTATTAATTGACACTGCAATATTTTAGACGAAAACAAGAAATGCTAAAAATTGCAATTAGCCTTAGTAAAACATTAAGACAAAAATAATTTTTCCTAGAAATATAGAGATCCAATTTTTTAGATACCGATATAAAGAGATCTTTACTGTACATCTGCTTTGTATGAAAAAATCTAATTTTGGATTCTATGCTAGGGCTTGTACTAAATACATGTAATATCCAAAATCATTTAAAACCATTATGGAAAATAGTAGCAACCATAGATAGGCCTATATCGATTCAAAAGTGCATATTTTAGCATAGCGAAAAAATAATTTCTGTATAGCATAGAAAATGATAACGATTAAATGCTTTCACAATTCATAAACTGTATTATCTGGATAAATTCCCGTTTGAATAATTCAAACCTGCTGACCTGAGGAAATTGAAAATTCAGAACATAAATTTAACATCAACACCAAAGAACAGAATGAACTTTATGAAAATTGTTACGAATTTCTCGTGATTTTAGTATTAATTATATAAATATTCAATTGCTTATAATATATAAAACATTTTTCTTTCGACCTGGCAGGATAGAGTAAGTTCTAGGTGAAATTTCTAATATCGATACAGATTTATTAGAATTCTGTAATTTACAGTTTGTTATAGATGTGAAAATATCTTTATCAAATATGGGAATCAATCGGAATGCTATGATAAGATCGCTCTTTTTTATGTTAATGGTCAATCAGTATTTAATATGCGCTGCATTATCTTTCATCATTATGTAGTCCAACCTTTATAATTTTGTTTAAAATTATTCGGATTTTGTAATTATGGGTCTATCGGTCCGTAAAATGAAATGCAGATTTTGTGATGTATCTAAGATGAAACACTGAGCATGTTTTAAAATCTCCATCTACTCCTTTAATTAAATTGTTAGATAAAAACATGAATATAATAGCAGGATTTGCAAATCTTTATTCAAATAATAAAAAGCGAAAAACTAAATCAACCGAATCAAAATTTGGCATGGCTTATCCAATAAAGACCGAAATATTCAAAATAATTATATTTATATCCAACTGATAAACTTAATTTATAATTCTACTTGTTTCTACGTACAAACACTTCTTAATTTTCTCGGGCAATGAATCGTTTCTGGAATCCCATTAGAGAAAATTCAGTTATAGGAATTATGCTAAATAAATTTTTATAAATAAATATTAAGAAGTTTGTGCTTTCCATAAATCAAGAAAATTTAAACTTAAATTAATTAATGATCCACATTACGCTAATTCACGGATGGGTAAACTACGGCTCGGTCCGTACACGAGTGTAAGATATTTTTTTTTAATTTTACCATAAAAATAACTTAACTTATAAATAAGTAACATAATTAATTAATTAAATTTAGATTTTGTTCGTTAAAACATTTTGAGTTGACCCCACTCGATTTTCCGATACAATTTTGAGTATGTAATCTATTGGAGATAAGATTTTGAGGCAATGATAGAGAGCGGCCGTGAAAATTCGTTGAAATTTTAAGGTCGTTTCTGGCATAATCGTAATATTTTCCTCTATTGAATAAGACACGTATCTCATGCATCGGAAAGTAAAAACATTTTTTACATGCGGCCCGCTAGAGACCTTACAGAAGTGCGTGTGGCCCGCGGTCAGAAAAGTTTTCCACCCCTGCGTTAATTTAATTATCAAAGTATAAATGAATGAATTCTTTTGTGATCGATAGCCATAAAGAGATTATTCTCCGAATAGTTTAGTTATACGCATCATTATTAGTCGCAGCATATTCGTTTTTCTACTTGGTTGTTTTCCATCAATGACAATATTTTTGTTGTATAAAATTTATAAGCAAACAGTAACATAACTTGAAAAAATTTTATTTAGCTGGTGATAGCATTTGCATTTAATCTGGTGCATTATCAAATGCATTTTGCAACCTATAGAGCAGAAATTGTCACATCTATGATAAATCTGTTACCCGTTGTTATTATATATTATCAAATTTTTAAAATTTGTTTCGTTTTTAAAGACCGTTTAATGCAGTAGTTCAGTTGAAAATAGCATTCTCAATCCCCGGGTTAAAAGACGATAATTTTCGGGTATTATAAAATTGTTTTGTTCGGAATGTAATGTTTTATACTGAAAATGAAATTATTATGCTGTTAATGCATTCAGTTTATTTCGGTATTGCTTTCAATTGTCTGCTTTGAAATTTGTCCCGCATTCTCGCCTCATATAGTACATATCTATCCAAACATAAAAGCTAAATTATTATATTGTTAATTGAAGTTTTATTCGATTAATTTCTGTTCCAATTTTGACGAATCTTGGCTTCTGTTTATATAATTCTGTAATATTATCTGTTCTTATTTGATCTTTCCATACCAAGTATTTTTCTCGTTAGTAATTTTTGCCACATTTATAGTTAATGATTTTACCAAATACTTTATCATATTAGAGATCAAAAATAGATTTGATATAGCCTATATATATAAAGATGGCGGTTGACAGCGACGATAGCAACAGTCTCGATCAATAGTGGACACTTGTGAAGCGACAGCGAATTATGTGAACTTTTGAACTTTAGTGTTGAGTGATCAAATAGGATAATGAGAAATGTGAAATAGAATTGTATGATCTCTCTGTCCAGGTATGTGCGTGGGGCAGCGGAACTCTCTCTCTGAAAATGTATTAATAGTTAGATTAAGATGTTTTAGTAATTATGGCTTAAATTGCTTTAAATTTAATAATTCGCTTTAATTTTTATACTTTTATTTTGTTAAATAAATATTTTTATTGTTGAATTTGTGTATCTGCGTCAATCTCCAATCCTGGACCTCGGCGTCACGGATCCGCGCGCCAAACGCGACGACGCGGTCAAATCCCAACTTCTTTTAACAGCGCCTACCCCCCCGCGATCCTCACAGCGTGACAATTTGATGGTTCTAAAGCCCATAGCCCCGTTTTTATATTTATTTAGATGAATATCTAGTTAATATTTAAACAGCTTGATATTTTAAACAGTCAGACTTCTACAGTTTAAAATATGGAGAACATGAATTAGTTATAATTAAAATGTAGTTTAATGAAAACAATCTAGAATATATTTATTTATTTGAAAAAACACTCTACAAAAATGAGAAACGGATGATTTCCCTCTGACAAATGCATGCGAACAATCCAAAACTACCGAAAGCAATACTAATCAAAAATAAAAATAAAAACAGATAAGAGAGTTAATAAGAACAATTAAAAGCTTCTGATGCATGTACAGAGAAAGAAGACATTGTCTAAGCAGTATTTGTCAATAAGGATGAATTCTATTTTCCGTATATTTATTTGAGGCACATTGTAGTAGATAATATCAGAGTAAGAGATCTATATATGTATTTGCTGATCATCTTTGTCTTGTGTGCATAAAATATTATCAAAAGCTGGAAAGCTTGATTAAGCAACGGATTCAGATAGATTTCTTCTTTGAACTATCCGTCGCAATGTGTATCAGATTTTTAACTGTTTAATTATAAGCTGAAGCCAATTTTCCAAAGTAGTTGTGAGAATAGATTATGATGCCATAAATTATAATTGGAATAAAATTTGTCGAAAATTATTTACGAATGTTTGATATATTTTTCAGCTATCTTTTAGTGAAGGCAGTTTTTTTTATAAAGCTGATTTATCAGAAACTATATATAATATTTATAAGATAATCTGGAGTCAAAAATAATTCCCAAATCTTTATAGTCTTTTCATGAAATTCAGTAGTAATGTTTTGCCAACCTTGACGTCGCCTCCTTCAATCCTATAGGATCAATTAATCCTACAGGATAGAATTTCATTTATAATACATTCATGGTAGTGTAAGCAAATGGATTTCCTGATTTCTCACCATTTATCGTCAATATCTGTCATATTATGTCATCACCATCTCGAAGGTACAATGAATGAAGCCACAAAATACAGATAAATTGTGACGTCAATATGACGTCATCAACGTAGAGACATATTGTCATCATGACATCTATATTGGTTAAATTAACGTTAAAATTGTACACATAAAACTAATGGATTCCAAATGCTAAATAAATGAAAAATAAACGACACATTCGGAAAGTAAACAATTTGATCCTTCTGCAACTGCATGTTTATTATATTAACAAAGATGCGGTATTTGATATTCTTTTTATTGAATTAAATAAATAAAACATGTTATAATACATTTCTTTTTGGCCTCTATGGAAAAAGAATAAACATAGAAATCATGCTTTTTATATAATAAGTTTTATTACAAAATAAAATTTTTTTGCCTAATATTCATATTTTATCATAAAAATTCATATTTTAAGAATATGTTTATTTAGGGATTTGTGAATGAAAATACAGTAGTCAAATTACTGAGGACTTTAAGTGATTAAGAATTAATAGAATTCGATATTATTTTATTTTCATTATAAGTTCTTTTAAATAATGTGGTTAAATAAGTATAGATTGTTATTTTATAATACTTTTTGTATTTAAAAATAACTATTTTGTTTATAATAATTGATAGTAAATTATGTTTTCTCTGCATAAGTAAATAAGTTATGAAGTGATTTATGATTAATGAAATCAATAAAGAAGCAAATATCAGCTTAGTCTCATCGAATTTATTTTGGCTCTGGGGGCAAACGGTGGGGGCCAAAACCGATATATTAAAAGTGCAAAAGGTGCTAAGGATTTGCAAACGAGTGGAAAAGAAAAAATTCGAAAATTCGAAACTGGGGGCTGGGCCCAGATTTTATTTTGGCTCTGGGGGAAAACGGTGAGGTGCAAACGAAAATATTAAAAGTGCAAAAGGTGCTAACGATTTGCAAACGAGTGCAAAAAAAAACATTCGAAAATTCGAAACTGGGGGGCCAGTGTGAAGTTAGCCCCCCAAATTTGTTTTGGCTGTGGGGGCTAAACGGTGGGGTGCAATTGAAAATATTAAAAGTGCAAAAGGTGTTAACGAGGTGCAAACGAGTGCAAAAGAAAATATTTTAAAATTCAAAAGTGGGGGCTAACTTCACACTGGTTGTTTTATTAGACATTTTGATTCATTATAATTTAATTTCTCTTTCAAAATATAAGTTGTAACTTTTTCAAGAGAATCTCAATCAAGTGTAAAATTTTGATTGAGGCCATTTGAAAAAAACTGCCCCTAGGCTATATTTCATTCATGCAATATGGCCCTTTCTCTCAAAAGTTTGCCCACCCTTGAACTAGATGATTTGAATTTGAGGTTAGATGTTTTGAAAACATCAAGTTATTTCGTAATCATTATAATATCACTGGAAAACGAGGTGTTTATTTTCTTTAAATCACATAACTATTGATTAGGGGATATTAAACTTGCGTTTGTATTATCCGTCCAGCTTAGCTGCGACCATCGACGCAAGTACGCGTGCGCTAACTGAACGAGTCCAGTGACAAAATAGGATGACAGCTTCGAACATGGATGTTTTCAAACGCAAGATAACTGAAGTTGAATGGAAGTTTATTGTAATGTCGAATGCTAAATGATTAGTTTCCACGGTGGAAATAGTATATTTAACAGAATTTAATATAAACTGAAACCGAAACCATTCCCACCCGTCATTATACAAACTGTGACTCTCCCTTTCGCGTTTGGAATCATCCACCTTAGCTAGGCGCGGCTTTCGTGGACGGATAGTATTTTGCATCATCATCAGATGCAAATACCTTATTTATCGAACATAGAAATAAATGAAAATTTTGTAAATAACTATTCTCAAAAAATTTTTTCCATCCAGCAAGCTATGTATTAAACTAAAACATTCGATAGCGATTAATATATATAAAATAGTATATGTAGAATATGTGCTAGAAAAAGCCAACTAATAACATATTAAAAGAAAAAAATTCATTATAGTGAATTTAGAAGAAATTTTATGATTTTTAAGTATTATTATAGTAGTTCAGTATTCATTTATACGTTTCTACAAAATTAATTTTTATCATCTAAAAATAATTTTCAGAATGAAAAATCTTTAAATAAAAAAAATAATAAATTTATTTTATTTTATGAAATTATGGTAGCAATTAATTTGTAACGTAAATCAATAAAGTGATTACTGTTGTCAGAATATAAAATAGATACAAATGTTTTCGTTTATCAAAAAATATTGCAATTTTTTTAAAGTACAGCAAATAAAAACATCAATATGTTCAGCAATAATAAATTTTATTGAATATTTTTAATCTAAACATGACTGTTTAGATTAAACATTCGTATATTATTCATTTTTTTATGGAAGTGTAGCATTTTTAAGAAGAAGAATTTATGTTAAAAATTATTTATCACTTTTTAAAATTATAATAGTGTTCTTGCTTGTATGTAATATTACATACAAGCAAGAACATATTGTGTAAATTTTATCTGATTTAAATGAAACACGGATATATCGTTGAACAGTAGAAAATGATTAAAAATGATCAATATAATTTCTGCAGTAAATAAAAAGATTGCTCATAGGCAGTGAAGCGATAAAATATGTGAAGCACAAATATTGTTTAGTTTGAACGAATTTCGTTCAAACTAAACAATATTGATTGATTAAGATCACGAAAGGTACGTGATCTTAACCAATCATTTTCCATTTATTTCTTTCACTTTATTTATTCAACTTTTACGTATTTTTAAAAACCCATAATTATCTAATTCATATAATTATTACATCAATAATAATGAATACAATCGATCGCTCGATACAGATATCCAGACTGATATCAGTCATTTTTAATAAATTTGATTCCATAATAGCTATGCAGCTATTAAAGAATCAAATTGTAGAGCTCTAAACTTTTTAATGACACCCTCTTTATCAATGAAGAGAAATAACATGCATCCTTTTATCAGTAAAAAGTATATCACATACATCTGTACAGTATTATGAAGAACAAAAATAGCGTATCCCTAAAAATTCCTTACGCATTCCTAGGGAGACAATTCATTACCTTAGAGAGTTCTAATTTATCAATGAAGAGAAATAACATGCATCCTTTTATCAGTAAAAAGTATATCACATACATGTGTACAGTATTATGAAGAACAAAAATAGCGTATCCCTGAAAATTCCTTACGCATTCCTAGGGAGACAATTCATTACCTTAGAGACAATTCATTACCCTCATGAAATATGTGAATTTCATTAAACTCGGCTAATATTTACGCGATTAATCGTGTCGACATCGAACAGACAAACATAATTCATATATCCTTTTATCCAATTTTAAAATGAAAAAAAATATTTAAAAAATGTGAAATCAAATTATGTGATTGATTCCTTTATAAAAAATTTTGTTGTATGCACTTATTTTATCCATCAGTCTATCATCATCTTCTATTGGAGAACTAAACATCATGGAACATTCAAATTTTAAGAATAATTCCTTGTTATCCTTATTATTCCAGATTATCCTATTAATTTTGAGGATGTTATGTAAATCGCGTTAAGAGAGCGGCTGTATTAAAACGTTGATATCTTTAAACTATTTATCGCATGTGTTTAATATGTAGTTCCTGATTGCAGATTGAGAACTAACTTTTTATTAACACATAGGCATATAAGATTAAACTTAACTAGGAGATCTTTTCCTTTTCGCCTAATTGGAAAACAAGACTTAATTTGGTGTGATCTTTTTTAATATTACTTACCTGCATTTAGTTAAATTGTTAAAACAACATGAATTAAAGATAAAATATATATCATGATATGAATTTTGATGTTGAACTTGATGTTAATTCTTGATTCTGGATGTTGATGTTAATTTTATTTTGAACTTTGTGTTAACTTGATATGTTGGAGGTCTTCTTTCTCTACTGTATACTGTATAATGTTTTGTGAATGATTTGTCTATTTATGTATTTAAGTATAGTCAGTGATTGTTTTTTAACATAATTTGACCTGTAAATTAAATTAAATTAAAAAAATTAATTTATATACAAGGTGATTCAAAAGGTTGGGAAAAATCGAAAGATCATGTACAGGAGGCAATTATAAGCAAAAGTTCTTACAGTCATTTTTTGATTTGGGGCTTCGTTAAAAAGATATAACATCTGAAAGTTTTGTGACGTATCTGACGTGTGTGGTATGTAGCATCAGACGTGGTACATGGAATGCCAGGGATTTTTGAGAGAATGCCCCAGAGTTTCGTTCGACGATGCTATGTTTGTATTGAATGTGATGGTCGGCAGTTCGAACAGGTTTTGTAAAATTGTGCGTAGGAGTCGGATGATTGTATCTGTGCTAACCTTTGCATAATAACTGTTGCCAACCCTAAGAGTATTTCATCGATCTGTTATCAGACTCTCAATAATAGAACCGGTTAAGAAATGGTTGCGGCTTGACTTACTTTCGGCATTTTACACACGTTTAACACAGAGAAAATGATATCGCAAAACTTTCAGGTGCTATATCTCTTTTTAACGAAGCCCCAAATCAAAAAATGACCCTAAGAACTTTTGCTTAGAATTGCTTCTTCTACATGTTCCTTCAATTTTTCCCCAATCTTCTGAACCACTCTGTATTTTATAGTAATTTTTAAAATGATTTCATATATACTATCCTATAATATTAATCTTATGTGAAACAAAACATTCAAATAGTTCTTTTTTTTTTTATCATAACTATACAACTATAGTATTCATCTTAAATCTTCACATAGACCTGCTACAAGATGACAGCATTCCAAATTTAAAAATTCCATAAATTTAAAACTATTTGTTGCAACACGATGGACATTGAATTCAATGTCTTTCATGTAGCATTAATCATTTTCATTTACAAAAAATAATTATAATGTTACCATTGATAAAAACTTACGTATATTTTTTATAGTTTTTTAACAGTTTCACTGTTTTCGATCTTTTACAAAACCTTTCAGAACAATTAATAAAGTAATAAATTAATATGGCATATATTATTTTTGTAAAAAGATTCGACTTAATCGAGAGTCAATCCTGGCAGAAGTTCAATTATAATACAGTACAAAGATAAAAAAAAAAAAAAAGATTATTGTTAGATCTGGCATCATTTCTGAATCTAGAAATCGATAATATTCGCAATACATGACCGATCGAGCCGAAAAATTTTGTGTAAAGGTTAACAGAGAAGCAACGAAGCTTTACAGTTTATACTAAATGGGTAGCAAAAAGTATCGAAACTTCTAGTTAATCCTCGATAAATGCCTAAAAGTTCTTTATCGATATCAATGATTTTCTGATTTATAAATAAAATCTCTCCATAAAAAAATATCGATTAAATGGATCTTTTAGCTACATTTATCTTTATTTCGTAATAATCAAAAGGAATATTTTCTGTTCTCTAAACACTATTTAATATTGTAATTTTCTGAAGATTCATAATAGTTAATAAACTAAACAGTTTATACAGGGTGAAGAAAAATTTCATCGTAATATTTTGTGTGCTAATAGGTGACCTCGAAACAAGCGAAGATGTCTAATGAACATATGGTCTAAATAGCACCGTTTTCGAGTTATAACCTTTTAAAGCTAACAATCATCATCTACTTTACAAAGCGTAGGACGCGTCCAGTTGCAAGACGCGTCGCTTTCCTACTGACTTCCGTGTTAGTAAGATGGCGAGCGACGCAATGCGATACTCAGTGGCAACGCGACGCGTTGTGACGCTTTGTAAAGTAATGGTAATTGGCTAGCTTTCAAGGGTTATAACTCGAAAATGGTGCCATTTAGACCATAAGTTCATTAGACATTTTCGACTTGTTTCGAGATCCCCTATCAGCACACAAAATATTACGACGAAGGTTTTCTTCGCTCTGTATATTAGCAACCCATTTATTTCTATTTAAATATTTGAAAGTCAAAACTAAAACAATGAAAATTGATTTCATTCGTGAGAAGACAATCTTTTCCAAAGTTAAAAAAAAATTCGTGTTCATGGAATTTCTAATGTGACCAGCAGGAAAAAGGAAATTAAATTTTTATTAATTTGAAAATAAAAATTGAACTCTTTTATTATATAAAATAATTTATATATTTTTTTCAATAAAATTTTTATGATTCTATTTTAAAACACAACATTTTTAAATTGTGCGGTTTTCCTTTTTTTTTCTTTTCTTTTTAGGTAAATCCGGAAGAAGTGAAAAAACGTCAAGAATATTTGAGAAAACAACGCGATAGATTAATGTCCTTAAAAAAAGAAGAAAGAAAAAAGCAATTGATCAAGTACGCTCAAGAAACGGGAGGAAATCGTCCGAAATCTTCCAGAGCCGCTCAAAGAGCCGTTTGTGAGATGAAAGAAAATGTAAATGTGGATCCTAACACATTAGCATTCAGGAAATCTTTAGCAGATCGTTTGAAATCTGAAGTGGTTATCAATCAAACATTTTAATGTTTCTTTCCCCCAAAAACATGCGTTTAAAAATAAAACTTAAAATCTGTAAAACTTTTGCACGAATCAGATTACAATTTCTGTATGATTGTTTATCGAAAACAGTTCGATATAACATCTGACTAAAGAACTAAAAAATATATTTTCATAGCACGTTACAGGAAGAATACGAACATAATCTATAATTATTAAAACTAATTTATATATATAATTATAGTTTGCAAGATAGATTTTACTAATAATACGAAATAAACTTTTACTGAGCAGATAATTTTTGTTTGAACTTATTTAAATAAATATTATATTTTAAGATTATTTAGTCTTTAAAAATAAACTCAAAACCTCTTAAAGAAATATTATGAACTAACTCTATAGTTTTCAGCTAGTTTCCTTTTTATCCTATAACTTGCTTTATACCACAAATAAGTGCTTCTCAAAGTGTGGGTCGAGACCCCATATGGGGTCGCGGAAATTTTAGCAAATGTTTTAATTCGTATTCCTAATTTATATAGCTCTATATCCAGCATCGCGAAAATATTTTAATCGGGTAAAAGGGGCCGCCAAGTGAAAGAGTTTGAAAAAAGCTGCCATAAATTATAAAATACTCTGTTGTGTTATGCTGCCAACCCTTTAGAAAAAATTTTGAAAAACGTAAATATATTTTATTAGTAAATTTTAATAATTTTTAAAGTAAATTAAAAAAAGCATAAATATAAAACAGCATATGATATTTATATATTTTTAATTAAATTTATACTATAAACAGGACCGGCTTTAAGTCCTTGGCGGCCTCATAATATAATTTGCTTTAGGATCTTTCAATTTTCCAACATTCTACCTGTATATAAGATTTAAAGATGTTAAATATTTGCTTATGCTATTCATATTTAACATTTGTTTTAGATAATTTTATTATTATGCACTTAATACGTTATGAAAACTTACACCCACTGAAACAATTACTTACAATATAAATAAATTAAAAAGTGACTTTTCTCGCTTTAATATTTCCAAAATCGTTTACAAACTCTGAATAATCCAATGACTCAACAATTTTATTTTGGATTAATACGAACGCTAAACTATTCAAGCGGTTTTTTTTGTCAACAGATGACGCCACACTCCATTCTGGAAGAATATGTGGCTGGGCGAAACAAGCCCTATCATAGGCTGTCCACCCTTGCGGAGAGGTCAGCCGGATTGTGGAGGACGGGGATCGCCGCCCGGACCCCACGATAAATATTTTCAAGGGATTTTTTGAATATTTTAAGCCCCCTTTCCAATCAGAGAGATTACTAAGGAGGCGGGGCCAGTTCCAACTACGGGTTGCACCCACACCCGTGAATGGGGGCTTGGAAGGACGGGGATCACCGGGCCGGGCCCAGTACCCCGAAAAAAATTCGGGACCAGAGCTGGGTCCTCCTGCGTGGCACGCCGACAGCGTTACCACTCGGCCATCCGGCCACCTATTTTCAGGGGTTGGGACCCGAGACTAGCCCGGACCCCATGATTTGATTTTCAAGGGGTGGGACCCGAGACTGTACCCCGGGTCCTCCAGAATGGAAAGCCGAAGCGTTTCCACGCGGCCAATCCCAGTGATTGGACCCCATGATAAATATTTTCAAGGGGGACCCGTGACTCAAACACGCCCCATGATAAATATTTTCAAGGGGTGGGACCCGGGATTCGAACCCGAATCCTCCAGAGTGGAAAGCCGAAGCGTTTCCACGCGGCCAATCCGGCCGACCTCAAGCGTTGTTGTCATATGTGATCATAAATAGCTTATTAGTTTCAACTTGAATATATGGACAAGTCCATACCGGGATCTTCTTCAAAGATGTATGGACGGTCCGACAAAATGTTAATTGATGCCCTGTATAAAAAACAGCAGTTGATTACCTACTGCATTGATTATATATAATTTTTTATTGCAGCTGCATTTCTGTAGGAAAGCTCTTCATTTTCCCTTTAATTCCCGTCTAGTATTCGGTTGTGGGCCTTATACAGCTTTGTGTGGCGGCCCTAATTAACGGGCTACCGCTCAGCTCGCTCATCCCTAAGGCCGGCCCTACTATAAACAGCAGAGGTAACAGAATATATATAAATTAGTGAGTCAAATGAAATATACAGGTCAGCTGGATTGTTCTCATGGAAACGCTTCGGCCTTCCACGGAAGGATCCGGGTTCGAGTCTCGGGTCCCACCACTTGAAAATGTTTATCATGTGGTCCGGACCCAGCCCGACGATCCCCGTCCTCCACAATCCGGCTGACTCCTCCGCAAAGATAGGCAGCCTGTGAAGGACCTGTTTCGCCCCGTTACAATAGTGTTATTACAGAATGGAAAGTGGCGTCATCTGTTGACAAAAAATGAAATATACTGTACAATAAAAATTATATTATTATAAAATCGTGATTGCTTTGATGTCTTTATACCTATCGTCATATCGACGATATATATTCAAATAAAATTTATTTTTCATCCAAATTAATTAACTTTCTGAGTAGGCCGGATTGGCCGCGTGGAAACGCTTCGGCTTTTCACGCTCCTCCAGAGAGGACCCAGGTTCGAATCTCGGATCCCACCTCTTGAAAATATTTATCATGGGGTCCGGGTTCGACCTGTCGATCCCCGTCCTCCACAATCCGGCTGACCCCTCCGCAGGGGTGGGCAGCCTGTGGAAGAGTTTGTTTGGCCCCGCCACTTAGTACTCTTACTGAGTGGAAAGTGGCGTCATCTGTTGACAAAAAAATTTGACTTTCTGAAATATCCAACTGACATGCATAAAAATATCGAATAATTAATTTTGATAAATTGCAATGTTGTTATAAGCATTTGTTAAAATGTAATAATTCCGGAAAGGATTTCTTCTTTAACTTATTTGCAAATAAAACGGTAATTCTACAATTATTATAAAAATTCAGTATAATCAATGTATTATAAAATTTATGTGATATAGTGAATGAGTTTCAGTCTTTACTTAATTAAAATATACAGAATTCACAGATATGATTTTGCTTGAAAACTTTCAATTGCATTACAACAGTATGTTATATGAACTTAATTGTTGAAAACTTTTTAAGATTTATTTCGTCTGCAGATTACAATTGAATTATTCGAATAGATAGAAAGTCTAAGAACGAAATTTCTGGTGTACAAGTTAGGTTAGGTTAGTTTTGTTAAGCCGCCATATCGCACGAGGGATATTCTGTATCTGGCGGCGGCCATTTATAGAATCCATCACAGGCTGGCCAACACCCATGACGAGGTCAACCGGATGGTTGAAGGATGGGATCAACGGCCCGGGCCTGGATACCTCCTGAAAAACTGGAGGTTTGGGAGCCGGATTTGAAACCGGATCCTCCTGGCTGGTAAGCCATAGCTATACCAGGCGGCTTCTGATATACAGTATATTGTATTCACATGAAGATATTTGTTTCAGTTGCAGTTTTAATAAACGTTATAAAAAATTATTCAACACTTATTTTCTGTAAGTTTTTGTACCGTCATCTGTTTTCCTCTCATACCTTATTTGTCCAAAGTTTTTTCGGACGACCAGGACAATGTGATATGCTGGTTTCAAAAAAATGAATGAGTATGTCAAAATTATTTTTCTCAGCCACTATTCTTCATTCATAATTCAAAATCTCGAATTCATTTGTAATATTTTTCAGCTACCCTTCAACATTTTTTGCAAATTTTTCAATGACTGCACAAGCTATATTTTGTTCAACGGTAACCTTGGAACAAATGCATTGTCCCAAATAAAAACACACTTCGATTCGTTCATACTTCTGTTTGTTTTAAGTTTTTGTGCTGAAGCCACTCATTGTATAAGACGAAATATTGAATCGAGGTCGTAGACCTGTATATAAAAAGGCAAATAAAATAAAAACAGGCACAATACGGGCACACAAATTTCTTATAACAATAACCCAGATAGATACTTGATTAAATAACGTATAAATCAGATCCTGCAATTTCCTGCATTTTTTTTAAACTTAAACATCAGAATTGGATAAAATACTCCAAGTTGTTTACTGCTCTATTGAATAACGTTTTATTTCAAGTGTGTAAAATGTTAAATATATCAAAAATAATGCCTAGTGTCCGTATCTTGTTGTCCTTCAGATTATGAGCAGAAATTTATAATTATCCACACATTAAAAAAAAACTGTTTAAAACGAGTGATAATAATGATAAAAACTCTGAGCCGTAAAAATGTACTGCATAGTGCAACTTCAGATATATCCTTTACTAAAGTAATTAACCTTATAGTGAAATAAATCATATATTTGACTACCTGGAAATGTTCTCGATACAATAATTAGGAAAGGTGAGACAAAACAAGAAATCGGTTTTATATTTTCGTGCTAACCTTATAGTGAAATAAATCATATATTTGACTACCTGGAAATGTTCTCGATACAATAATAAGGAAAGGTGAGACAAACGGTTTTATATTTTCGTGATAAAAATCGATTTTGAACCACTTGATACGATACAATTGAACAGTAAACAAAAATGCGTTCGGTTTGTATTCTGTTTATATGTAAATGTTCAGTACTTTTAAAATACCACTTTTCAATCATTATCTGATTATTATAATATTGTAATCAAGCCCAGGGATATCAAAGATAGATCTTGCTGAAGTCCATTTAACGGACAATGAATATTGAAAGGTCGTATATGAAAGAAAGCCATCGTCGGTCTTATAGCCGAAGCATGTTGTGTTTCCACTTTAAACATCCGAGCTCAATTCCCAGGTCACAGCTAGTTTTTTCAGGAATAATCCGGATCCGGGTCATTGAATCCTATCCTTCACCTGATGGCTGACTCACTACGGATATGAGCGCTCTGTTTATATTGGGCCTTTCATCTAATAATGGCGCAGTGACACACAATAATGAGCTCAATTTAGCATCCTCAAATATCGACAAACATTCCATTCTGGAGGATTCGGATTCGAGTCTCGGGTCCCACCACTTGAAAATATTTATCATAGGGTCCGAGCCCGGCCATCCTCCACAATCCAGCTGACCCTCCGCAGGTGTGGGCAGCCTGTGGAAGGGCTTGCTTCGCCCCTCCACCATAGTATTCTACCAGAATGGAGTGTGGCGTCATCTGTTGACAAAAAAAATTTCGACAAATGTCGAATTATTTGAGATACTAATCCGCACAACGGACGAAAAAAAGCCAATTTAAAAATTTATGGCTAGCTGGTGAGGGAAACTTGGCGAGTGATCTATCAACAATAAATATATTATGTTGTAAAACATTGTTTTGAAACTTTCTGTGTCTGCACCCCCCCTTTCTTCATAAAAATTGATACGCCCCTTCATTTTCATAGTCTAATTTTATAAACATTTTCTACTTACAATTTAATAATACAGAACAATATACCATATTTGTATAAATGAAGTTCTTATACATAAAAAATATATATTTATTATAATGTAATAATTTGTAATAAAATTAAACAAATCTTTAAAAAAATGAAAAATAGAATACATGTTTAATACAACATAATATTTAATGAGATGAGTGTGCTTATTTTTCGGCACAAATTCTCTCAAATCGGGATGTCATTGAGCATATCGCTACTAGCAATTCATTTTCAATAATTAATCGAGATCGATATTTTGTTTTTAAAACAGTTACAAGAGAAAGTTCCTGTTGTAACTGTTTTATATCCATGTACCCAGAAAATTTCTGAGTACATGGATACATGTATTTCTAACCCTTTTGCTGGTTTATTTTTTCGACAATTTGAATTTATTTTTTTTGTTTGTCTCAAAAATAATGTTTTTGTTAATTCTTGCGCGCCCCCTTGCAATAGACAAGCGCCCTAGTTTTGAAAATACTGTTGTAAGATATTTTCCTGAAATCTTATAAAAAATACTTTAATAAAAAACTTAATTTTACGAATATTTGGTAAAATGGTCTTTAATTGCGGGAAACAAAAAATTCTATAGGTTAGTTTAGTTAAGCCGCCATATCCTCATAGGATATTCTTTATCTGGTGGCGGTCACTTATACAGCCCATCATAGGCTGACCAACACCCACACAAAATTCTATAGAGAAATCATTATACTCTATATTATACAAAATTAGAGAAAATACATAAGATTTTAAATAATCATTCTAGAAATGTATTGACTATAACAGATAGGGCTAAGTTAGTTCAGTTAAGCCGCCATATCTCACGAAGGATATAATGTATCTGGCGGCGGCCACTTATAGAGCCCATTTCAGCACAGATTACTAATACAGATGGGACACTTCCTATACTTTCAATGGTAACTTTTCAAAATGACGTAGTCATATAAAGAACCAATCATATTACTTCTTTAGAACGTAACATAGATGGTGCTACTAACAGTTAAACGTCATCAACAAAGCCAGGATATGACATCACAAAAATGGCTGTACTTCCTATATACAGTAATCGTTATTGTGAATACTACTTTCTTGATTTATTTCCGATTTTAAGAAGTTAAATGTATTTTTAAAAACAAAACGTTGATTTTTAATCGTGTTTTAGACTTTATACATTCGAAATATTTATAATACAAATTTGATAACAATTTCTTTCCGAATTGTTAAACATTAATGAAACCTGTGTGTTTATATAAATATATTCTATTTTCAAGCTTCGGAAAACAACGTATATTATATTAATATAATTTTATTGAAAATTTATATTTGTACAAACTGAAGTTATATATCAAAAATATATTAATGATATTAAATAATAATAATGAAAACATTTCAAAATAACTAATATACAGTACATTTACTAAGCCTAAGCGGATGAGTTCTCTCACTTAATAGAAAATACGTTGTATAATAATATAAATTCCAATCTTCTTCTTCCTCCTGTTAATATGGAGGATATAACCCATAAATTCCAATTTATACTAAATACCTTTTATAAATAACTAACGTTAACTTCGATCCACGAGCTACGATCAAACGTCTTAAGAAAACAAGATGGCTACTAGAAACGAAAGCTGCTTATGGGAAACAGATTACTACGTAATATTATTATTCAATATAGTTCTATAATTTAAAATAATAAAATATCCTTTATTATTTAAATGACTTTGGAAATATTAATACTGGTCAATGTCTTGAAAAATTATAAAATTTTTACATTAAAAAAAATACACAATCAACTAACTGAGAGGCGCTGTAGTACTGAAATTTCCTTGTTTTTAGCTAAGTGTCCCATCTGTATTAGTAATCTGTGCATCTCAGGCTGGCCAACACCCATAATAGGATCAATCGGATGGGTGAAGAATGGGGTTCAACGGGCCGGGACCAGACCTCTCCTGAAAACTGGAGGTGTGGAACTTCAGATCATCCAGGATGGTAAGCCACAGCTTTACTACGAGGCCATCCGGCCGACATAGTAGATAAGAATTTGCTTATTTAATTTATAATGAGATAAAAGTGTATTTCAAGGAATATTAATTAAAATGCATCGACAATCATTTTACTGAAATTATCTCATTCATCTATTACCGTTGCATATTTGATAATGCAATTGTTTCTCTCTGATCAGCTTTTTCGTATAAATTATCGATTTCTCTTCGGTTCTATTGGTGAAAACTTATTTGAATATGTTTTTTTCTTTATCACCTCTTAGTGCCTTTTTGGTTAGAGAGAGGTATATAATAATAATAAACATGTACTTTGTAATTACTATATATGTTTCGTTTAACTGATTTACAAAATCATAAATAAGGTATTCGGAATAGCATCTCTTTTAGTGGTTATAATTGTGATGGCAAATTCTTTCAATCAGCAAGTTTTTAAGTGAAACGCTTAAAAACTTTTGTTATTCTAGAAATAACAAATACTGTAGAAACTCCATAATTCGTTCGTTACGAATCAAACGATGATAAATTATAACAATCTACAAATTAATGTATAAACTATAGAATCTTAAACTAAAAAATTAAGAAGTAAATTACATGGAGCACTACAATTGCAATAATTGGATTACCTCCTTAAAGTATAGATTGATAAATTAAAAAAGTTGTGTCTAAACCAGTGGTTCCCTTTTTTTCGCCATGCCCCACCTAAGCATCTCTAAAATCCTGATGCCCCCGTGACATATAATTTTTATTATTCAAAAAGTGAGCTCTTATTCACCTGGAGGAAGTCTAAATGGCCATTAACTTAGTCTAAACAAGTAACAAGGAATCCATAAAAGAGAAAAATAAAAGAACGAAAGGACAGTTGAAGTACTGAGGAAGAAATAAATGTGAGAAAAACTTATTAAATGAATGCACTTTGATGGTTTATAAATTATTTATAAGTACATACATTTATGTATCAAGACCCTTCAATAATAATAACTGCGCGCGCGCACTAAATATTTTTTTTTTTTTACTTTCTTCTAAGATCATCACTTATCTTAATCAGAATATACACAGCGGTCAGCTGTGGACGATGGAAAAATAAAGAGTAAAGGTTATCTAAGACCTTTACCTACCTCTCTCCACTCCTATTTGTGGGTTTCCCTCTTTCCATTTTCACTAACTGACCGCCGTGCACGTTCTGATTTTAATTTTAAAAATTTGTATATTACAATATATATTTTATATACCGTGTATGAGGCCCCTAGAACCGTAAGAAACGCATAAAACTCACTGTTAATAACTTATTCTCGAATACCACCTTAAAAATCAAATTGCTACCTGTGGGGCGTGGCCCCACGTTGGGAACCACGGATCTAAACAGAACAATTTCCTAGATATATTTTAGGGTCGACCGGATTGGCCGCGTGGGAACGCTTCGACTTTTCACTGGAGGACCCGGGTTCTAGTCTCGGGTCCCACACCTTGAAAATGTTTATCATGGATCCGGGCCCGACCCGTCGATCTCCATCTTCCACAATCCGGGGAATGGGCAGCCAGTGGAAGTTTGTTTCGCCCCGTCACTTAGTATTCTCCCAGAATGGAAAGTGGCATCATCTGTTGACAAAAAAAGATATATTTTATGTTTCCGGAGGAAGAATTAATTGAAGAATTCACCTCGCTCGATATCATTCCTAAATATATAAAAGGGATTCCTTCATGTAACACAATGGAATAATTAATTTAATACAGCTTATTAGTGATTCATTCCGAAAAACAGAGTTCCAGAAATAATTAAAATTGTGTGCTTTCTAAGGTGTCATCTATCTAGCCTTTGGAATCCATTGGTTATATGTATATCCGATTTTAACATTGATTTAACTACATTAGATGTCGCGATGACGTCATCATCTCGGTGACGTGCGCCAACATGAAGTTATAAATTATAGGATGTGACTTCATTTAAATCATGTAAGCTATATATACTGCTGACATTTAGCGCCATCTATTGGCAATAACATTTGATAAAAATGAAATACTATCCTGCAGAATTAAAAGATGAGGTGTCCAGATGTGCCTTAGTAGTAGATTACTACCACAAAATTTCATAAAAATATGCTAATTAGTACAAAAGTTATTAGTGGGAGGACAGACAAAGAAATGGACCCGATTTTATTAAAACTTCGCCCTGTATGTATTTCTTTGAAATACAAGTATCCCTCCTATAACAGGGTAGATAGGTTCCTAAAAAAGTGTTATATGAAACTTGGAGCCAATACAAAAAGGAGAGTTACGTTCTAAAACAAATTAAATACAACTTTAATTCCAAATAAGAAACTTAATTTTTATGAAGAATATTAATAACACGAAAGAAAAAAATATATATATACGTAAGACACTAAAAACAATATACGTAAAACAAAAGGAAAGAAAAGTACACAGCCTATACAACATTCATTTAATAATTATCATCTTCTTTAACACTTTCGTTAAAGCGATAACGTTTTTTTCTTTAATAATATCAACTTCACTTTATGAGCCCTAGAACGTGTTTTCTTTTTAACAATATCAACTTCACTTTCTGAACTTTTTCTGCATTTAAAGTTTGTGTATCTTCTGCTCTCTTTACAAAATCTGTAATTTAATCCACTACAACACAATCGTTCCTTAACATATATCCAAAATAAAATTTATGAATAAAAATATTTTTCTTCTCTTTCACATTCCTCTATTGAAGAATGAAAACTTATCTTAGAACTGAACGTTTAGAACACAAAATACTCAATGGTTGCCAGTTAACTAAATTTCAAATCAAAATCGAAAACAGACTGCATATCATCCCTCTCACGGCAAACTAGTGAAATTGCATTTATGACTAATTTTAGTAAAGTATTTTCCCCATGATTGCATTTTATGAGAATTGTGTCCATAGTGTGGATTTACTAAAATTATTGAAAATATTGTGTTGTAGAACATAATTTTCTAAATGTGTTAAGTAAAAACCGTGTTGTAGAAGTACCGTGTTATATGATGATTTCCGCAATTTTAAAATCCTGTTAGAGCGAAACCTTGTTGTAGAAAACCCTGTTATAGGAAGGATACCTGTATTTAGTCAATTTATAAGCATCTGTAAATCTATAATACTTTTACGAGGCTGCATGAATACAAAAATTGATCAAGATTTCGTTTACAATAGAGAGGAAAGCCTGCAAGCCTACAGCAATCGTCAGAAAAAATATGATCAATCATTCTGTACTGTATTTGCTAACAGTAAAATCTTTCAATATTTTCATATAAGATAATAAATTGCAAATTTAGAACCTCTTCATACGAGACAACTACAGTCAGTCAATCAAAACTGTATACAGACTATCTGGGTAATCATAACAAGTGATAGTGATTACATCATCTGTAAAATTGACACTGATGGAAATATGTCTAGCATACTATTGATTCATCTGATAGTAGTCATATTTGTGCGTGCTTTAAAATAATTGGGCAATCAAACAAATCAATCAATTCTATTGTCTAGTTGGTAAAAGCTATAAATATAAGAAATGTCTGGAGTTGGCTATGTATGAATCATACAAAATGCCATATAGCATCACTACAATCCTAATAAACAATCAGCATATTTTTGTAATAAATTATTTAAAATAATAGTAAGTCCATTTTTATAATATCAATTATATTTTAAAATTATTTTTTCACATGAAAAAATCAATGGTCTAACAACAAATGTTTCTTAAATCTGATTGGTGTTTAATGAATTAGCAAATAATTACAAAAAGAGAATGTTTGCCAAAAAAAATCTCCTTTTAATCAGACATTTATTTCAGAGACTAAATATGAAACGATTCATATTTTTTATTGTTGATTTCTTTAAAAAGTTTAGATTTATTTCTAAGATAATATGGTATTTTCTTGTTAGATTCAATTATAAATCTTCAAACAACCACTGAAGTGTTCATTTTTGGGTGGAATTGGGCATAAAGTCTAGGCAGATGGAAAGAAAAACAGTAATAAGAAAAAATAAAAAGAACTGCGAAATTTTGACATTTGATAGTATAAAAATATGAAAAAATATTAAATGTGCACCTCAATTTCCCATTTCAGAATAATTTTTATTTTAAAATTTAACAGATTGAAGAGAGTTTATGGTATATTTTACAGTTAAAATTAATATTATGAAAAATTAATTAACTGAATCAATATAAAAATTTTGATAGTTCAAGTTATGTTTCTGTATATGGTTAGATTCAGTTTATAAATACAAAATAGATTTCATAAATAAGTATCTTTATTAAAGATACAGATACCTCACAAAAATTGAGTCCATTTGAATGTATTCAAATAACTTGATTTTTTTATTCAGATAAAAAGAACACTGGATATATTCTACATACACAAATACCCCTACTTCTGAATGTGACAACACTCTAAGAGCAATGCAACTACATGAGTTTAAATCCTTTGCCAAATTTCTGTGACATGAATAACTTTACAAAATGACACTGTCATTATAATTGGGCAAATTCATGATGATTTCTTTATTGAAAGTCAATATTATTTTTTCATTTCTGAGAAAAGTGCAGTAATGAGATACAGTCTTGAAAGGCAAAGGTGTGGAGGAGGAATCCACTAAAAAAGTCCTCACAGGCTGAAATTGTCTCTAGTCACAAATCACCTTATTATGAAACTCTCAGCTCCTGTACATATCAATTCCTTGAGCCTACATGTATGCATTGGTCAATTTAACAACAGAAAGGCATTATAGCCCAAATTCCTATGTCATGATCAACCGATAAGATATGGTAGATGGACAGAGGTATAAAAATATTAATCCCTTTTTTACTTTTAAATTTTTGAGGACTGGATTGATTAACCTTGTACTCTTATCTCTGCAGCAATTTGAGATTGTGTGAAAAGGCAATAGAATCAGAGCAATGGTATTTATGGGCAAAATCATCTTTCTTTTTACTCAACTTGTTGCAAAACAGCCATTTAAAAATGAGTGTTGCACTCGTGTATTGGGGGATATTTATATAAAAATTGCAACTTTATGACAAATGACAGATCTAACATTTGAACCAGCTGATAATAGAATATCATGAAGGAAGATGGATGGACTGCACAATTTTTAACTCCAGATCCAAATAAATCTGATAAAATTTTTGTTTTCATTTGTGACATATAACTTACTCACTTTAAAATGGCACAACCAAGTATTTTCTATTAGAAGTATATTCTATTTATTGATAATACTGTTGACTGTACCATAAATTAAAAATCAACTTAAGATGTTTGGATGCTGTGCAAAATGAACTGAATTATTATAAACAGTCCTACGAAAATGATGTACATTTTAACCTGTATCCTTTTATACATCAGAATCCTGGCACCTGAGTTTCATTAGGGTCTTGGAGCAGCTCTTGGAGCATACAACAATAGCTTTATCCTCTTCAGTTACATTGCCCAAAACTAGCCAATTAATCCATGGAGGCACAACTGGCAGTTGGGAAAACTGCATGTCTTCACTTGGAATACATGCTGAGACATTGACTTATTTGTCCCAGCAAAGAACAAATTATTTAAACAATTTTTTCCAATCACAAGTTTTTAAAATGTTGTATGCTATGAACTGAGTCTTGGGCGCTTAGATGCTGGTAAACTAGATGATTCATCATCATCTTCTTCATCTGAATCTTCATCAGGATAATCGACCAGACCACCCTGTAATAATATGCTTTTAGAAAAACTTGAAGAAAGTAAAATATAATAAAACTAATGATTAATAGTTTTGAATATTAACAAAGAATAAAAAATTAAAAATATTGTGATATTATTGTATTGTAATATTATTGTAATATTAAAATATCAAACAAATGGTTCAGATATAAATCAGTAAATCTAAATTAAATATAGATAGATAACTATTGATTTTTATTTCAATAGTTCAAATGTAAATCTACTCTCGTTTTTCATTGTTGATTTTTAAAAAAATTATATTTGGTCTAATACAATATTTTTTCCTAAGTTTATAACAAAATTCTATAATTTCTCTTATATTTCAGATTTCAAAAATTTATATAAAAAAGGAAAAAATCACACTGTAATTTTTCCTTTTCTATAAAAAAATATTTTCAATATTTCATCATGTGTTTGCAATCATATTTGTTATTTTGTTAGTTACTGTTTCTATCTATACATATTTATGCACAGTAAAATTATTATTATTATGTTTTTCAATAATTAAAAAAATAAACACAGTTATATCCTGCTACTATTTACTAGCTTTGATCAGAAAACCTGTACATTTAAACAAGTATAGAAATTATTTAAGGGTTATCAAACAATTATTTAAAGACAGTTCCAACCTAAAGGCTGATATAGATTTAATATACACAACTTTTTTGCTACACTATCTGAGTTTTCAATATCTAAAATGCAATTTTAAATAGTGATTTTTGAACAAAAATTATGAATATCTTTATAAAAAAAATCATAAATATCATTATCATAAGGGAAAATATAATATTTTGGAATTTTTCTTAATGATAATGCATTCTTTATAGATAACATGTAATGTAAAGTTTCATTTTTATCAATGTCAAAATAATATACAACTATCTCTCTTTTTTACTCCGTAGACTGGTTATGTAAAAATCAATCTACTGTGTAAAAAATGAAAATCAAAACTAACATTTGTATAAAAATTGGGCATTTCTATACAAATGTTACTCTCATTTTATATGATTTTCAATTACATAGTAGTTTTGTAGAATCAATCTATTGATAGTACTGTGTAAAAAGAGGAAAGAAATAAGTCTATAGATAATTTTTCATCATTCTTATTTTTTATATTTAGCCTACAACATTATTTTTATATATTTTATATATATACATTCATTGTCAAAAAAATCATGCATCAAGAAGGAGTTGTCACTTTTTGCAAAACTCAGCATGCAGTTATATCTCAAACAGATATGCAAATGATTAGAGTTGTGACGTGATTAGATGAAAAGGCTTGCCATCATAAGGCATAAAAGTGTTTCTTCTGTTTCCCTATAAAAGACTCTCAGAGGCTACTTGTCTGTAGTTTATCTGTTGTGATGGAATATTTTGTAAAGGATTTGAGAGGAAGAGAATTGTTTCTGAGGCCGACGACTTACCTGCTTGTACTGAAATGGAGGCTGCCATGTTTGTAGCCCGGACTGAATGGAACTGTTTTTTTATTGGTAGAAATAATTTATTTTGTAATGGAATTGTCTTTAATAATTTTGTATTATTTTATGTTTATAATGTAATTCTTTTCATTCAAATAATACTTTGTTTGTTAATTAAGTTTGATAAAGTGATATGTAAATTTCGACCCTATAAGTATGGTGGTGTTGTTGGAGAAGAAGACTGTTCGACTGGCCCTCGACGTGTGTTGGTACTTGGATTTTGATGTTACTGTGGACTGTCGTTTTATGTGGTGCCGTACTGTATAGTCTTTGTCCGTGGAGAACTGTAAGCAACTACCATTTATTATTGATTCCCATTTGAAGTGGATAAGGAAGTACCGCTTGAGTGGTCGACTTAGTAATAGAGTTATTTATTGTCGGAAGCTAAGACATTATTATTTAACAGTTAAGTTTATTTTATAGTTCAATAAAAGAAGTGGTATTTAATGGAGTTCCGTATAGTTCCTTCCGTACAAGGGTTTACAATAGACGTAATCTTGACGGGGCATTTGACAGTAAATATTCAAGCGTCGACTAGCGCAGGGGTTGGGGTCCCGAACCCTACAACTTGATAACTAGATATGCCATTATGACACAATCAAAAAGAATTTGCCCAGTTAACAGAGTTTAAGAAGGGCTGGATTATTGGAATGAGAGAAGCTGGATGATCATATTGATGAATTTCTTGGCACCATTCTGATAAGACTGTTGGGGCCAGTGGCTGAGAGAGGGTATGCACATATGGCGACCAGGCTCAGGATGCCCTTGACAGACAATCAGTAGAGAGACATCTACTCATCCGATAAACATGAATAGATCTAAATGTTTCATTGCCTACTATCCAGAGACAGGTAGCACTATCATTACAGGTCCCAGTCTCTGCAAATCATTTCAAGCACTTGTGAAAGGACATTCGGTCTCATAGCTGCATGTGCTGCTATTGACAGCACATGTAACAAATCAGCCAATAGCAACACCCACTGTCGCTTGCATTTGCAATCGTG
The DNA here is from genome assembly GCA_000484575.1 of Olivierus martensii. NCBI lineage: Eukaryota > Metazoa > Arthropoda > Arachnida > Scorpiones > Buthidae > Olivierus > Olivierus martensii. The sequence continues at coordinate 5,289 of AYEL01057508.1, read as the reverse complement.
TTGTGCACAACAAAACTGGACTGCTTCAGAATGGAACTGGGTTGTGTTCAACCCAGTTGAATCCAGGTTCAGTTTGAGCAGTGATGATGGATGTGTTTGCGTCTGGAGACCCTATGTTGTGTTCAACCCAGTTGAATCCAGGTTCAGTTTGAGCAGTGATGATGGATGTGTTTGCATCTGGAGACCCTGTAGTCAGCGATGCAATGCTGCCTTTGCTGTCAAGCAACACACTGCACACAGCTGGTATGACAGTCTGGGAAGCCATCGCATATGATGGTTGGTCACCCCTAGTAGTGATCCAAGGGATAATGATAGCAGAGTGATATGTTCAGGGCATTCTGCAGCCATAAGTTGCCTCTCATGGCAGGGCTCCCTGCAGGCATATTCCAGTAGGACAATGCTTGGCCACACACAGTGAGAGTATCATAGGCATATTTCTGTCAGGTTGCCAAATTTCCTTGGCTTGCCTGGTCCCCAGATTTATCACTAATAGAACATGTATGGGACATCTCAATGTCAATTTTGACAGCCTACAAGTTTGCATGCTCAAGTGGTCCAGTTACAGCAACTGTGAAACAGATATGCCACAGGATACCATATAGGCCCTGTATGCCTCCAAGCTGGCTTGTATCACATCTTATATTTAATCTAGAGGTGGCCCAACAAAGTATCAGAGCCTCCTTTCATGTGTTAAGTTTTCTGCAATAAAGTATTCTTTTGCTCTGATATTGTAATCATTTACTTATATTAATGTTACAATCACACATATAAAGTTTCATTCTATTCTGACAACTCCTCCTTGGTATTGGTATGTGATTTTTTTGACAATGAGTGTATATGTGTGTGTGTCATTTTTACTGATCTTTTCAAAAATTCAAAAGATTGTGCATATATAAAATGTAGAAATATCATGTAAATTGGAGTAATGAGTTATGCCATATTCAATATCATATGAATTCTGATCTCAGAGGTCAGTAAAATTGCATGCTAAATTTTAAAACTATGCAGTTTGACAACTTAATTCCAATTAGAAAGATATAAACATTTAATTAATGTAAAAATAATTTTTCTTTGGATACTTGTAAGGGAAAATTTCAAAATTTTTATTTATTCCTCATTTAGACTCAGTTTTACAATGTCTTATTAGCTTTAACCACCAGTTATCTGTTTTACAATTATTAGATAAAAATCACAACAAGCATTTGAAGCAGGATAAATACACTATTTATCCTATTTCAAGTGCTTGTTGTGATTTCTTGTGTTATTAGAAGCAGCAGAACTCAGATGTTTTTAGTTAGATAAAAAGTTAATTAATAATGTTACTGACAGTTAACATTAAAAAAAATGCCTAGTTTAAATAACCAAAACAAATATTGTAATATTTAAAATATAAAGATTTATTAATGTGATTTAAAGTTTTGGTATCTATTATGCAAATGTAACAGATTTTGAGATAATATAAAAGTACTCTTCCTCAAATAAATTATAATGAACACAGAGTTATAATTAAAAAAATATTATTAATAATTAAAATAAACATTTCAAAACATACATTAATAAAAATATATATATACAATTGATCTCTGACTTTCATCATCATAAGGCAGTGCAAAAGTTCATTTCATTTCTAAAAGTAGAGAATATTTTCAGATGTCAAAGATAGATATATAGATATCAGCAATTCCAATAAGAAATTAAAAACTTTTTTTATTGATGTTGAATTTTAAAATTTCTTAGTGAAATTGTTGATGATTATTTTAATAGCTAAAAAAATGTTCTTACTAGTGTTGAACATCGATAGGAAAACATCAATGCTTAACATCAATAAAACCATCTAAAGGTAACATCGGTCCTAAAAACATCGATTTTTTTTAATCCATTGTCAATAACAGCTGCATTGATATATTCTTCATCTATTTCCCAGTATTTTATCAACTACTTTAGTTTGTTAGCTAGGTACTCGCTAATATACCGTTCTTTCAATATAAAAACATCCAATGCTACATTGCATAAATTATTTTCCTCATCTATATTAGTGGACAGTCAAGCTAATGTATTTAGCTTGACTGGATGTCTGTCCATACAGACATCCAGAAGAGGAGTTACATTAGCTTGACTGTCATCCATACAGACATCCAGAAGAAGTTACATTAGCTTGTCAATCAGTTGTCAATAAGTAAAATTTCTGTTTGAGCTGTTGTTTTTGACTATGGATACCATATAACTATATTTATTGGAAATTAATCTTTTAATCATTGGTCGAGAAAGAATTTTGTACGAATATGCTATTGTCTTTACACACCATAAATATAAGGACTTGGTTACCTTATTTTCTGCTGATTCACCTGATTTGAACTCCTCAATGATCCTAAACATCTCAGAAATTTTTTTTTGTTTTGGGTGACAATGATGCTTCGTCAGTGTCTTGATAACATTTTTCTTCCTTCTGCAAGTCTTTCTGAACTCCAAGAAGTTGTGGATGTTTGCTTTCAAGAGGATACCTTAAGTCCGTGGTATCATCACTAGTTTTCAGTTCTTTTGAATAATATATGCAAGTTGCAGAATTACTTTTATTTTTGGCAAAATGTTGCCACAGAAAGATTTTCGGAGGCATACTTACTGAGCCACAAAGGTATAAATACTTTGAAATAAAAAATAAACCAAAAGCGTTTTGAATATTAATTAAATGATGATAATAAAGTGTCTTACGTGACGAATATAAGCACTAAATCAATATTGCCAGATGGATTGTTCGATTTTCCTAATGCAAAACTAAAAAATTAAATAAAATCATCACCAATCATTAAAAATTTCCATTTAAAAAATATTATGTAATATTACTTAATCCAAACATCAATTCTACTACAAAAACAGAAAAACGTCGAACATCGATATCAAAACACTGATGTTTTTAAAACATCAATGTTCAATGTTCAACACTAGTTCTTATTGTTAGAAATGATGAATGAACTTTTGTACTGCTTTATGCTGCTGTATCATATATTTTGCTGAGAGATATGATAAGTGATTTTCTTGCATTTATCTATCTTTACATTTGACATAAACATAAGAGTTTATGTTAATAATCTAATGATATATTATTTTAATTTTAGCTTTAAAATCTTATACCATCTTATTGTGCAAAGTCACAAATTCTAACAAATACCAGTAATAAATAATTATAACTAACCTAATGGTCTAACGACTCTGCAATTCCAGAGTTCGGCATGAGCTCAGGTCTTTTACTACGTTTTCAATTAAATCTAAGTCAAAACTTGACGTTTAATTGATAAAAACAAAAATAACCGGAAACTTACAATTAGAAGTACTAATTAAGTGTTAGATCAAAAAACAACAAACGATGTTATACACTTATACTAATAAATTGAATAAATTCTCAAAACAAGTTGAATAACAAAAATTATAAATTTATTATATTCAAAACACTTACAAAAGTGTAAACAAAGCTTTATTTAAACACTAATAAAGCAGATTCAAATAACCAACAAAACTTATTTAATCGAAATTCAAATATCCAAAAATTCAATTATTCACAAGAAATAAACCTTAAATACTACTTAAATTCTAATACCTCCACCACCAATACAAACTTCAAGCAATTGTAGACCTTTACAAGAAATTTGAATGTCACTATTCTAGTTCTAGCTCAATATAGCATCTCTCTGTGTCACTGGCTATGTAAGCTTTTATATGGAGTAACTTACAGTCCCATGTTGCTTCATTTACATAAATTTGTGCAACAAGTTTAAATTTATTAATTTACAGAATAATCAATTCATGTCATCCTCTTTACAATTTAATTATAAACCAAACAAAACATTGATAAAAGAACATTCTTATTTTCTCATATCTGCTCAGTGGTAGACTTATTCAGATTAGATGACGTCACTAGCCAGGAAAGCTCTTTCGGATGACATATTCTGGTTCCGTAACACGTGATTGCTAACTACTACGACAGAAAACATGGAAGTAAATCAACTCTTAAATTAAAATATAATACATTAGATCACTGCATTAGATAATATTGAAAATAACAATAAATAATAAAAGAGTATAATAAAATAAAACAGGATAGATCAGAGTTAACCTCTTCACACTATTAATAATCTAATGATATATTATTTTAATTTTAGCTTTAAAACCTTATTCCATCTTATTGTTTTAATAAAACATACAATACAAAATTATTCTAATTCAAACGAATACTTAAAAATATTTATATTGCAGCAAACATAATGGAATTAAAATTTATATTGTCTAATATAATTGGTAAATATATAAACAATAATTAAAATATATTTACTTTTCGTGTTAATGTAGGAGATTTTACTTCCACTGTTGGACTAAACGATTGTGCAGCATTTGGACTACTACTTCTTCGATTATTTAAAACTGGAGATGATGATCTATTAGGCAGTGTCTTTACATTTTCTTTACCTTCTGCATCTCTTCCTATAAAATTAATATATATTTATATCTATGTATGAATAAATAAATAAATAAATATATATTTATTAACACAAAAATTAAAAGCAAAAGTATTGAAAACTGGCTTGCAAACAAAATGCTCATCACAGGCCACACATACACATGATAAGAATCAGTAGTCAAGTGAAGGATGCGGTTTGAATGGAAAGGCGATTCCTAATAATAAAAATTTGCAGATATGAGACTCAAAGTGAAAGTATAATACATTTCCACCAACCAGATGACTAATTGGAAACCTTCACTGCAAAATCAATGATGGATGATACCATAAATATGAATTTTTGTCATAACTTATCGCTACTGTAAATACAGTGTATTATAAATTGGGGATTTTCTGTAATAATAAAACATATTTACTTCTCAAAATTAATAACACTTTGATGATATTTTCAATTTTTAATAAGAAATTTTTCTCCAGTAATTTAACTTATAATTCTATTATGTCAGAATTACAAGTCAAATTATCAGCATGTCAAATGATGGAATTTTCAATGAATAATATAAATTTGTCTGTAATAATATAATTATTAAAACTTGCCTCTTCTATCTAAAATTCTCCCAATTTGGTCAAATTCATCATCTAATTTCTTATTTAATGTATCAGACATTGGTTCACCATCTTCCATGTCATCCTCATCATTAAACCACATTTCTTCGTCCTCATCTAATTGGCGGGGATCCCGACGAAATCGGTTATTCCGCAAAATGGAGGGCATACTGAAAAAATTGACTGGTAAGTAACAAAATAATTTCAATGAACACTAAAAAAAAAAAAAATAA